>JAIUSX010000260.1:0-303833 GCA_026573805.1 Hesperophylax magnus | reverse complement strand
ATAATTCCTTCATGCTTCATATTAGTGTTTAATAAAAAAATACAAATCATATCACACTACATCTTAACTTAAAGGTGGATATGTTTTTATACACAAAAAAGGTTTATTTGTATATTCTCTGTATGAAAACTATTTTCGTTAAAAAATAATACTGTATTGAAAATGTGATCAGACCAAAACTTCGTTGTTAAAACAATGCAGCTGCGGACTGCCTGCTTAGAGTATTATTATTAATATTATTACTCTAAGCTGCCGGGATGTGACAACACCCTGATTATAATACATTTAACCCATATAATAATTATAATTTTATTTGTTTTGTCTTTGATAATCAACGGCTATGGAATTCTGCGTCTTGCCACCGCGATACTATTGATTACTAAACACGACGAAATATTTCAAAACGACTTATTAACGATCCCAGAATGTACTTTATTCCTAATTGTTTTAAGAATTTATCTGTTTCTTTAGACAATTTATTTTTAAAAGTGCTTATAAAATACGTTTTATTACTTATCCACTGGAGCAATTTCTGCCATATTTTGCCAATATTGTGCAATATCTTAGTTTTACCTCTAGGTACACAATAGAGTGGGTACTTATGGAATCTAAAAATACGGGATTATTGATTAAATCTAGGTGGATTTCTTTAGCTTTAAACCGCATTTAGTAGTTTATATGGTTTCTATGTTAATGTTTTTGGGGGATGATTATACCGGTACAATTGACCCCCTTTTACAACTAAACTCCAGTTTCTGTGAGTACAGCTCCCAAGTTTTATAAGCTCAAGTGCATGTCCGTCCGTAACACTTAGTCAATGTACTTATTTGTTCGTTGTCCTCTCTTTCCTAATGTGAAGGTGCTATTTTAATTTTAATCAATATATATACATGTTATTTGGGGGAAAGTTTTATCTCAATCATAAAAAAAAACTTTTTCTCTTTATTTTTTTATTGAGATTAAAGCAAACTGTCATATTAACATTAATTTGTTTTGTTATTTTATTACATTAAATAGTTACGGTTCGTGATAAAACTGATTTACTTGAGGCCAGATAGTGTATTACGTTAAACATAATTGAAATTTTGAAAAGTAATTTTTTCAACTAATTAAAAAATATTATTTTCCTCGTCATTCCGTAAAAGCTGCAATGACCCCGGGGTCGGGATCATTGCAGCTTTTCACTCGATCGGTTTATGAGTATATAGCTTAATTTATATGAGATTAAAAAAATAAGAATTTGGTAGACAACTAGTTTTCTGCCGTTGATTATGAGTATTTTTATCGTAAGCCTAAGTTTTTATCGCAAGACGTAGAAAATGCTTAAAGTCAAATTGGTTCAATTGGCCCCATATAATATTCATTGGGCCACTGTGAAAACAATTTCACATAAAATATAATCGAACAAATTGATTAAATATAATTGCATTTGTAACCACCTTGTAGCTGTTTTTTTAGTTTATGCTTTATAGAAAGATGCCGACTTCCGGTCATATTGTTTTATAATATTAAATATGAGATGATTTTAAAAGAATCATCTTTAGAGCTATTCGAAACATTCGCAAAAATCAAATGCATAAAAAAATCATAACTTAGAAGGGGTACACTGTTGCGTTTGCTCAGCTACTACGTGGCGGGCCGGATCGAAAGAGACTGGTTGAGGGATACCTTTTGGCCATAAAAATCTAAAATGGCGGCAAAAGGAATAATATTATATTGTATATTTTGAACTTCTTACCACCTCTCCTGATTACGCTTCGTGACTTAGTAGGGGTGGCCGGGTTCTTGATTATAATGGGTAATTATTTAAAATGGGTAATCAATGGATGATTGAACGCGGTTGGAGATAACAAAAAACTGTCCAAAGAAGCGAAACTCCACAATGGAGTGCTGGTACCTACCCTAATATATGGAAGTGAGGCATGGAACTGGCAGAAGAAGGCTGAAAGTAGACTGAATACTGTAGAAATGAGATCCCTGAGGCATATGTACGGTAAAATCATGTATGACGAAATCTATTCTACAGGTATTTTATTAGAGCCTGTTAAAAGGAGCTAGCAGCATTGTTCCCCGGTGCACCGTGCACGTGCTTGATACTCGACGGACACGAGCGGAACGCACGTTCACAATAAAGTTGATGTTGTCTTTATGAGAACGGGTCGTTTTTCCAACTCGTTTTTCGTTTTGTAAGTCTCCATATTCAAATTCGGCGGTATGATTTTTTTATGTGACACCTCTCACTAGAGCGCCCCTGTCTTTACACTCTAAATACAGAGAAACTATGTCGCCAACCGGTTGGGCAGCGTTATGAGGCGGGTTAAGGTAGGAGCTGTAGGAATGAATTTATTAATGCTGGTCTTAAAGAGGCGCGAATTATATGGAGGAGGAAAAACAGATGCTGATAGCTCGTTCCACATGCGAGCCGACTTACTGTAAAATGAGTCGGAGAAACGACCCGTTCGTATATAGATAACATCAACTTTACTGTGAACCTGTGTTCCGCTCGTGTCTGTCGAGTATCAAGCACGTGCACAGTGCACCGGGGATCAATGCTGCTAGCTCCTTTTAACAGGCCCTTATAAAATACCTGTAGAATAGACACAGCATACGCACATTTCGCCATACATGATTTTACCGCACATATGCCTCAGGAATCTCATGTTTACAGTATTCTATCTACTTTCAGCCTTCTTCTGCCAATTCCATGCCTCATTTCCATATATTAGGGTAGGAACCAGCACTCCATTGTGGACTGCTAGCTTCGCTTCTTTGGACAGTTTTTAGTTAGCTCCAACCGCGTCCAATCATCCATTAATTACCCATTATAACCAAGAACCCGGCCTCCCCTACTAAGTCACGAAGCGTAATCAGGAGAGATGGTAAAAGATAGAGGTTCAAAATTTCCTATGTGGGGTCAAGAACCGTCAGCCAGCCTAAAATAATATTTTAATACGGAAACACTGTTTCACGGATGGCAACCCAAAAACAGAGCTCGCTGCCAATTCATTACCGACCAAACATTCCTGTTTCTCCGGTCTACCCTGGCAGTCGACATTTCTTGATTCCTACTAAATCCTTCTGATATTCAAATCGTGTAATAGTGTAACGTGTTTGCAATAAACTTAAATTATCAACTACACCTTTTCACTTTATGACGGCCGGCATAGTCCAGTGGTAACGCATTGGACTGCCATTCCGAAGGTCGCGGGTTCGAACCCGGCGTGCGCAAATAAATTTTATTTGATTAATTTGTGTTATTTCACAATTAATTAATTAAAATAATATTTAGTATATTTGCGGCACGTTCCAGAGTGGAAGATACTACCAGTATCGCCCTGGTGTAAGACCACCATTCAGAATTGAAACGTTGCTGCAAATGGCTTTAGCCGTGTTTAGTGACTAGATCTGAATAGCCAGGTACTTCCCCACCTTCCTCTTTCCCTTCCCCACTTACCTTCAGCCTCACAACATCCCCCAATTGGGGATGCCATAGTCTCACTGGCTCCAGACGGGAGCAGTTGGGACTCTTGTGAGGTTTTCACTATAAAAAAAAAAAAAAAAAAAACCTACACTATACACATTTATTGGCCGTTATACAGGTAAGTATAACACACGCAAATCAACCTTGCCAAATTGGTGACCCCGACAATTCAGAACATAATTAGTGCCAGAACATACCGACTTTCGTATTTAAAATAATTTTACAACATTTCGTCACTGCCAGAGACTAGAAAGGAGGAACAGCGAATCCCGGGCAAGTTCAGTAAGTACAATCCAATTAATATTTCTCTTACAAATCAATTTTTTAATATAAATGCAAGTAAATGTCCCGGTAATCTAAGGAAATATACACGTGGTATATCTCCCATCAATACCCTATTTGTCAATCAATCCCTAGCTTGAAATGTTTTACTATTTTTATGAAAATTAAGTGCGTGTTAAAATTAATTTCAGTGAGAAAGATCCTGAAATCAGGCTGTCAACAACGTGGCTAACCATGGCATCATAATCTTTCGATGAATTACAACCTACCCACTACAACCCACAACGGAAGCATCTACTCCCCAGACAAGGAAGATGACGCAACAATCCACGTGGACAACCTGCAGTTGAACAAGCCAACCTACCCACATATCTCAATCAAGTAACCTATATCACGATTTCTTATTGCCATTTCGCAAAACAATGAATTGTTCAGCATACCTACATAATCATGTTTTAGATGTACATTATTGTAGTAATATTAAGGTTATTGTCCAATAATTGCCAAACCTTACTTTGAGGTAATTTAACATCATACTATTTTGTAATAACAAATTTAAATTATTATTGCACTATATAATAATAGCGCCATATTGGCATATTGGTATTTCACAATAGCTTACGTGACGCGGTTTGCGTCTTCACTGAAAATACAATACAAACGCGAACTCGCTAATAACTTGCTAAGATATCCGGTAGATGGAATAGATTCTTACAAATTATTCTCTAGTTTTTTTTTGGATTTTTTATGTCTTGCATAACGTATCACGTAACATATTATTGGAAATGACCTCATCGGAAGAAACAAACATACCTTCATCGTTTCAAGAACCTGTAACAATTTCTCAAGATAAGTTGAACAATATGGAAGACCAACGCGCAGGACATTCGGAAGCAAACGTGCATCATGTATCTGTACGCCTACCAGCTTGCTGGAAAACCAATATAGCCTTGTGGTTTGCCCAGGCAGAAGCACAATTTTCGAATTCCAGAATTAAGGAAGACTTTACCAAATACAATACAATCGTCGCGGCATTGGACTCCGAAACACTACAATTGGTTAGTGATATAGTAATTGAACCACCGCCTAAAGATAAATATGTACGAATAAAAACTGCATTGATTGAGCGCCTGCAGGATTCGGAAGAAAAACGCCTGACCCGTCTACTCACCGGAATCCAGTTAGAAGACAGAAAACCCACTGGACTTCTACGACATATGGTAGAACTGGCGGGACCAATGCTTAATAAAAGTGCGATAGTGAAGACTCTTTGGCTCCAGCGCCTGCCTCAACATGCCCAAGCAATTCTATCAGCACTCCCCGACAACGATATAGATCAGCTAGCTTCGGCCGCTGATAAAATTTTAGAGGTCTATCAGAAACCTGAATGCAGCGCGGTGGAGGAAAACCACAAACCAGGCCCGTCGCATCCCGAATCAGGATTAAACACCATTCTACAAAATCTACAAGACCAGATTGTTTCTTTAACCCAAGAAGTGAAACAACTTAAATTGTCGAAAAGCAATCAGAACGACGACCAGTCTCACAACTTCCGTGGCCGCAGGTACCAAAGCCCACGTCGAAGAGATTACTCCCAACCAACAACAAGTTCGTCTCGGAAAACTACCGCTTGGAGACCCAGGTCCAGGTCTCGCGGCAAATCTCCTATAAAGAATCTTGGATACTGCCAACCGCATGCAAGGTACGGCGACAAGGCTTACCGGTGCTACAAGCCATGCACATATGCTAGCACGAACGCGGGAAACGCTAATGGAAATCCGCAAGTAGGGACGTGTGAATTTCCATACAACAGTTGTCGTCTCTTCATTTACGATTTAGAAACCAGACAGAAATTTCTAGTAGATACGGGTGCAGATGTTTCTGTTATTCCTAGAAACAAGGACTACCGTACGAAATGCATAACTTCTGACAATTTTCCAACAACATTATATGGCGCAAACGGTAACCCTATTAAAACATATGGCACAAAAATTACAGAACTCAATTTCGGTCTACGCCGAGCAATGAAGTGGCGCTTCATCGTAGCTGATGTATCAAGAGCTATACTCGGAGCTGATTTCCTCCATCACTACAACCTGACGGTGAATTTAAAGAAAGCAATGTTATTGGATCAATCGACAGGACTACACATCAAAGGCACCACTTTCAAAGGACCTACTTCTGGCATCTCTACAATAGCATCATCACAAAAGTACGGCGATATCTTGAATAAATATCCATGTTTAACTAGACCAAATATGAAAATCCCGGAAATTTGAAAACATTCGGTCACACATTGTATCGAGACCAAAGGACCCCCAGTTACAGAACGTGCCCGCAGACTGGCACCAGCCCTTTTGGAAGCTGCTAAGAAAGAATTTAAATTCTTAATGGAACAAGGAATTTGTAGACCATCTAAAAGTAATTGGGCAAGCCCATTACATATGGTGAGGAAACCCAATGGAGAGTGGAGACCATGCGGTGATTACAGGCGATTAAATGCAAAAACTGTGGCGGACAAATATCCTATTTCGCAACTTCACGACTTTTCGCACAAACTATTGAAAGCACGAATCTTCAGCACTATAGATCTCACTCGAGCGTACCACCAGATACCAGTTGAACCAGAGGATATCCCTAAAACGGCCATAATCACACCGTTTGGCCTATTCGAGTTCACATCTATGCAATTCGGCCTCTCAAATGCTGCACAGACCTTTCAACGATTTATGCACGCAGTTACCAGAGACCTTGATTTTTGTTTTGTCTACCTGGACGATATCCTGATAGCCTCAGAAGACGAAGAAGAACACAGGAAACATTTGGATACTCTATTTAAGCGACTCGCCGATAATGGCCTCGTTATAAACGTTTCAAAGTGTAATTTTGGTGTGACAACTGTTAACTTTCTTGGTCACACAATCACTTCAGAGGGAATGACACCGATCAAAGAGAAAGTCAAGGCTATTACCGACTTTCCGCTGCCAAAAACTGCCAACGGATTAAGACGCTTCCTAGGAATGTTGAACTATTATCGCAAGTTCCTCCCAAATTCCATCAACACTCAAGAAAAACTATTTAACTGTATAAAAGGATACAAGAAAAACGACAAGCGTTCACTCATTTGGAACGAGGAGCTGACAGCAGCATTCAATGATTGTAAAAACCAACTCGCGAATGCAGCCCTCCTAGTACATCCAGATCCCAACTCAAGAATTGCCATCATGGTAGATGCCTCCGACATGGCAATTGGAGCTTCTTTACAACAATTTAAAAATAACACTTGGGAACCTCTCGGATTTTTTTCTAAGAAATTTACAACACCGCAGCGTAAATATAGCACATTCGACCGTGAACTAACAGGTGTCTACGAAGCTGTAAAATATTTCCGAAACAACATAGAAGGTCGCACATTCACTATCTATACTGACCATAAACCTATCACCTTTGCCTTCAATAAAAAACGAGCGTCTAGTTCTCCACGCCAGGAGAGACAACTGGATTTTATTGCGCAGTTTTCTACAGATATAAGGCATATTTCGGGACACCAAAACACAGTAGCTGACACTCTATCTCGGGTCGAAGAGATTAACAGTCCTACTATTGATTACAAGGAAATGGGACAAGCCCAGAGTCAAGACGACGAATTAATTAAGGCAAAAGATGACTCTTCCCTATCCTTACGACTAATGGTGATCCCTGGCACAGACACATCAGTATGGTGCGACATCTCGACAGGTCATGTCAGACCTTTTGTACCACTAGACATGCGAAAAACTGTCATACAGAGCATACATGACGTATGTCATCCAGGCGTTGCAGGAACAACTAACACTATCAAACAACGATTTGTATGGCCAAACATGAAAGCTGACATAAGATACTTCGTGAAACACTGCATCGCTTGTCAGAAAGCTAAAATCTCCAAACATACGGTTGCCCCCCCGGCAACGTATTTATTACCAGAAGATCGCTTCAGCAACATACATATTGACATCGTAGGCCCATTGCCAGCTTGCAACGAGTACCAGTACCTATTAACTATAATAGACAGATTTACCCGCTGGCCCGAGGCAATTCCTTTAAAGGACATTACAGCCGAGACAGTAGCTTCAGCACTGACGAACCACTGGATCGCACGACATGGAGTACCGATAACCTTAACTTCGGACCAGGGTCGTCAATTCGAAAGCCATTTATTTAAAAAGCTTACTCAGAAATTCGGAATTAAACACTTAAGAACCACAGCGTACCATCCCCAAGCGAATGGAATTATAGAACGTTGGCATCGTACTTTAAAAGCATCTCTCATGGCAAGTGGTGAGCAAAACTGGATGGAAACCCTCCCACTTATATTACTTGGCCTGAGATCTACTGTTCGTGAAGAATTGAAATGTTCGCCAGCCGAACTTACTTATGGAAGAACTCTTAAACTTCCCTGCGACTTCTTCACAAGTACTCCACGAGAAGAACCCGATACTTATATCGGACGTCTACAGAGGAAATTTGAATTAATTAAATCAACCCCTACCTCTAATCACAGCTCAAGAAAATTTTTTGTACACTCGGAACTTCCCGTTTCTACGCACGTATTTCTGCGGACAGACAGTGTTAAAAAACCGTTACAAAACCCATACGAGGGACCTTATAAGGTCGAGGAACGAAATGACAAGACCTATGTCATCACCATTAAAGGTAAACCTAAGCGCGTTTCGATAGACCGCCTGAAACCAGCCTTCGTTCCCACCGAGGAAAATGTTCCAGATCATACATCTATTCCAGACTCACCTGAAGCAAAAACAACAACAAGATCAGGTCGACAAGTCCATTTTCCAAAAAGATACGGTACATACTAATGCATAAAAAAGGCATAATTTTCTTACACGTAAATTTTCTGACTCATGATAGAAACATTGATTAAGAATCTACTCTTGCTATCGATTTAAAGATTGAATTTCATATACCTACATTTATTTTTCTTTAAATTACTGTTACATCCATAATATTTAAGCGTACAAGTTCTTGATGAAAACCTGACCTTTCTTATTATAATTACTTTGCAAATTACTACGTTTTTTTATCATTTTATAAAAAACCTTATTACGATGAATACTTTCATCCTTTAAAACCATGAAGTGATATCATGTAATCGCACAAAGTTACCTAGCTAAATTTTCATTTACCATATTATAGTGCAAACTCATATACATATATTTTCTAGGATAATTATCCATTTCGCTATATGCGACAACTTTTGTATAAACCTTGTTTAGAAATAACTTACCACTGTATGTGATGACTCTGTTATAAAAATAAATGCTTTTAACCATGCTACATCAAATATTCCCAATCATGCATCTGATGTAACATGTCGTTGAGACCTATATGTATTATTCTTTACAGAATTGAACCATTGTCATTTGTTCGTAAGAAAACATAGCCATTTGATAATATTATCTATACAAACACATTCTACAAACATATGACAGTTGTTTTTTTTTTTATAATATTAATTATCTTGTAATCTCAAAGATAAAGAACCAGATTTATGTACTCTCAGCCATGCTATTGCTATATGTACTTTTACAAAAACATTTAAATATGTATTTTTATTATTTTTTTCTTTTCTCCATAACACGTATATAAATAATTTTATAATATAGAGACATTAATAGTCGTTTCATTTTGTTCAAAGATTGAAGAAACACTTCTGTACATACTTTATACGTTGATATCATGTTCCTATATTATAAGACAAATTTGTAGTTATTTAAATATGTAATAAATAATATTTAGAATAATCAACTTTAAAATAACTCAATAATTGACAACTCATGCTCCAAACACCGTTTGTAGATGCATTATTAAAAATATATACAACTGGAAATAGATTCCTACTTTTTATCTTATAATTAACTTATGCTTAATTTCATAACATGCTCCGACAACACTGTTCGTAGATGCATTACCATATAAAAAGGTTTAGATAAGTTAAATAATAACCACTTTTGTCAAATGTTGTAATACCATTTATTGTTTTTAAACATTAAAGTCTTAAATGCACTCTGTTTGCAACTTTTGGTTTTGAAAATAAATACAAAATATAAAACTTGTCGATGCAGTAAATGCTCCAATAAAAACATACAGTTCGTAAATGCAGTACATGCTCCGAACATGTAATTATATCAACATATTTTTAAAAAGGATTTAACTTTCAAATAATGTTATTATTAGTTATGTAGGAATTTGTTCATGCCAATGCGTTCACAAACATATAAATGTATTATTCACAAAGTAACCTTACCATTTAACATATATCTTTCTGAACGCATAGGCTTATGTTATTTTGCGATGACGTCACACATTGAATTTGTTTATATTATGTAACCGACGTCATGCAAATTTTGTGATATATTTTTTTTTAGAACCCCTAATTTTTTTCTTTTATGTATCGTTAACACTGGGGGGAAGGTATGTGGGGTCAAGAACCGTCAGCCAGCCTAAAATAATATTTTAATACGGAAACACTGTTTCACGGATGGCAACCCAAAAACAGAGCTCGCTGCCAATTCATTACCGACCAAACATTCCTGTTTCTCCGGTCTACCCTGGCAGTCGACATTTCTTGATTCCTACTAAATCCTTCTGATATTCAAATCGTGTAATAGTGTAACGTGTTTGCAATAAACTTAAATTATCAACTACATCTTTTCACTTTATCACAACCTACACTATACACATTTATTGGCCGTTATACAGGTAAGTATAACACACGCAAATCAACCTTGCCAAACCTACATAACATTGTTCCTTTTGCCGCCATTTTGGATTTTTATGGTCGAAAGGTATCCCTCAACCAGTTTCTTTCGATCCGGCCCGCCACGCAGTAGATGGGCAAACGCATCCGCCGCCAGGACCTAGACAAACCTCACCCTATGAACCCGTGTACCCCTGCTAAGTTATGATTTTTTTATGGATTTGTTTTTGCGAAATTTTCGTTTCAATCTAAATATGCATACATTTCTTATAAACAATTCAAGCAACACACGTCATTTTGATTTGAAACGGTACCATTACACAGTCATTTCATGCGATATTCGACTCTAGAGACTAATACTTTGAGTTCAATATCACAAAAGATTACGGAATCACATAAAACCTTGTGATGAACAGTCCACCGATTGCCCCTTGATTGGTTCATTTAGTAAAACCATATATAGGGACACAGATCAACTTTGTCTAATAACTTGTTACCTGGATCAACATACTACGGGAATAGATCAATATATATGAGATCAACATAAGTATGCCAATTTGGGTAGATCAACATAAATTATGCATCCGATTTCCATACAAATTTTGAAAATTTTATTAACAGTATATCAAATGGTTTTTCTGGCAAACTGGCAACATTGATAATTATTGTACCACTGTTGTCAATTCATTCAGATGTATTCCATAATAGCCAAGTTATATGGTGTTAAAGGTGGATCAACTTAGTCTAACAACTTCTTACTGGATCAACATAATACGGGAAGAGGACAATATATATATAGAATAAATAAATTAATCCCATACATCATTAATGAAATAACGATTTGATAATAAAATTAGTTAATTCATGATTCATATTACTTGTAAGGTTTTTCCCTGAAAAATATTGAAGTACATATACAAACCCATTTATTGCCTACTGGAATTACCAAAATAATTAGAAATTTGACAATCTAAAACGACTTAGTGAGAAATGTACTTAATATAATTGATTAAAACCCTTGTGGACCATCCCCTCTCCCCCTCCCCAAATGTTATGTATATAAACCATAGACTAAGAATAATTTTTACCAGTCTGAAGATGGCTTTACGAACTGAAAACGGTTGCGGTCAGTAAAATTAATGTGGAAAAAGTTTTATATTTGTTTCATTATAATTAATTTGACTGGTCAAATATTTTTAATACAGTGGGTATGGAAGAAGCTACTAATAAATTCTACAAAATTATTTATGAAGCAATTGATCTCTATGTTCCATCAAGAACCATACATTTGTCTTCCAAATATCCCCCGTAGTATACTCCCAGCCTAATTAAAATCATCAAAGAGAAGCTAAAATTTCACCAAAAGTTCAAAAAATATTCACACCTGTCAGATTACCATACCTTCTCTTTACTTAGAACTCGACAAAAGAGAACTGAAATATAATGTTAAACTAACTATATATGTAAAGCGTTCTGATTCAAATATAAGGAATGATATAAAATATTTTTGATCTTTCGTGAAATCAAAACAATCATCTTCTGAAGTACCCAATAACATGTATCACAAAAATGTTTCCTCAAGTGATGGTCAGCGAATTTGCAATCTTTTTAATGATTATTTCCAGTGTCTTTATTCCTGATAAAACTACTAGTAATACTTCCTTTAATAATGTAGAAATAATTAATGATAATAACATGAATACAATTTATTTCAATGCAATTGATATAAGTGCACCTTTAGTATTAAAACAACTCAAAAAAATTGATACGAAAAAGAGTGCATGTTGTGATAAATTACACACAATTTTCATTGTTAATTGTGCTGAAAAACTAGTTACTCCTGTAACACTGCTTTTTAAAAAATCTTTTAAAGAAGATGTATTTCCTAGTATTTTGAAAAAAGCATTTGTAACACCTGTTTTTTTAAAAAGGGGATAACATAATATTGAAAATTATAGACCTATCTCTAAATTATGTTTTAAGTAAAATCATGGACAAAATCGTATACGTATTACTTTTTAACTTATGCAAAAATACTATTATTAGCCCCCACCAACATGGTTTTTTTCAAGGCAGATCTCAAATCTAGAACAGTTTACTGATGTTGATCTCAACTCTATGGATAGTGGTAAACAGGTTGATTCCATTTACACAGATTTTTCAAAGGCGTTTGACAAAGTAAATCACGACATACTATTAAATAAGCTCTTGAAAATCGGTGAATGTGGAAATCTTCTGAGATGGTTTTCTTCTTATGTTAAAAATAAAAGTCAAGCTGTTGCCTTAAAAGGATACATGTCACAAATTATTACTTTTCCCTCAGGGGTACCTCAAGGTTCCCATTTTGGGCCTCTATTGTTTACATTATATTTAAACGACATCAAACGTGTTATTTGTCATTCTCCTTTACTATTTTACGCAGATGACATGAAATTATATAAACTCATTGACTCCACAAATGACTGCAACCTGTTACAAGAAGACGTAAGCAATATTAAACAATATTGCGATATCAATCAAATTAATCTAAATACAGAAAATTGTAACGTTTACACGTAAAAAACAGCCGATTAATTATACTCACAAATTAAATCATGTACCCCTACAACGAGTGGAATCAATCAGAGATCTTGGAGTACTGCAAATAAAATCTTACCTTTAATTATCTTTTATAAAATCAATAAATATATTTTTACATCAATAAGGTTTTCCTTATATGGTTATTTTTATAGGGTGTCCGGGGGTAAAGTGCTCAAACTTCAGGAGGTTATTCTAAATGCTAGAAGAAGTAAAAAAGAAATGGAAATTATTCGAATTTCCAAATTTTTTCCACAAAAATTTATTTTCCGTAGAAGAAATTTTTTTTTTTCTATACAAAAAATTAAACTTTTTTACTCGAAAACTATCTTAAAACGTTGGAATTCCAAAAAAAGTTTTGTTTCTTTTTTACTTGTACTATCAATTAGAATCACCTCCCGAAGTTTGTGCACTTTACCCCCGACATCTTGTATAATATGCGCAATATAATATTTATACACGTGTAATATCTACTTTTGTACATTTATATAAATTATATACACGTTTACATTTTTATGCTCATCAAATTTATTATATTATAAAGATAGATAGAAAGATCCTTAGTGCTTCCTGAGGACTTACAAATCAGAAGACTTTTTTGTAATTATTTATTTATTCATTTAAACAATTCAATAATTATAAAGAGTAATAAAACATGTAAGCAACATAAAATTACATTCTAAAATGTGAAAGGGGCTCTATTTATTTACATTTTTATGAAATTACTACTTTTAATAGTTTAAGCTTTCAGTGAACTTTCAATTTTATTTTTAACTTCTCTAAATATTATTTGTTTAAATTGTCAAATATAATTTAATCACAAACACAAGATTCACTCAAAATGAAAGATTGGTGGTTTTGAAATGTTCCCATAAATACGGTGAAAGAACCCTAAACTATAAACTTATTACCCTAAACATGCTTCGAGCGAAATGCACATCTGGAAACCGTATCGTCAATCTGAGCAAAACATACCATGAACGTCAATATAGCAACAGCCTTTGTTCTGCTGCAGTTTCATTAAATGCCGAGAGATCCGTTTACAGTCACCAAAAAGCAATACTGGGGCACAACCCTAGAAGCAAAGCTAAATGATTGGAATACAGAAAGATAAAAACACACCATTGTCAAAAATATCTTGGCCGTAAATGATTAAATAAAATTAGATTTATTCAGGAAGGCAAGCTATCCATCAAATGATTTGCGAATTCGGAAAAACCGTTATTATTGAGGTTTTATTGATGTTTTGTTTCTCCCGATTTATTCGTATAACCCATTAGTCTACATAATTATCTAGCGGTTTTCCATTACTTGTGCACTTATGTTAATGTATTTTATGACCGTCTTTGTGTTGCTTATATTTGTATCATGTTGTCTCCCTCTATATTTTGTTATATATATGCACACATTATGTACTTCTTGTTTAGTATTAATTTGTACCCTGATGATGCTTAAGTAAAGCGAAACCGGTCGGTTCTTAAATTAATAAATATCGTGATTTTAAAACAAAAAAGTATTTTATTTTATTAAATTATATTTCCCACAGTTTCAGAACTTTCAATAGCTTCTTTCGCTCGCATGTTCATTATTATTCTGAATTCCACGTTCGAGTATTGTTATTTGAAACAGATGGCCCGTATATTATTATTACATATTATATTATATTTCGGACATCGTTGCATTGTGAATCATTAGAGCAGATCTTAGAGTAATATTACTCTAAGGAGCAGAATTAATAAGAACTTGCCCTGTAATTTCTAATGTTTTGGAATTAGTTTTATTTCCCAAAGTACGTATTCTGAAAAAAATAAAATAATAATTTTTATAACGTTTTACTACACAATACATAAATAAAAATAATAATTAATTTTTATAATAAATTATCGTTTATCGTATTCTGAAAAAAATAAAATAATAATTTTTATAACTTTTTACTACACAATACATAAATAAAAATATGAATTACAAATGTTTATAATAAATATAAGCTTTTTTGTATATCTTTGGAGATATATTGTTTTCTTTGGAATACGAGATGTCTTTCGCTTATTTCCCATCTTTGAAAAAACAATATTTATGAACTGATATACGCTTAAAATTATCTATAAATAGGCAATAGATTTATCTCCCAAAGTACGCATTCTGAAAAATAAAACAATACCTGTCACCTTTGTTACACAATATATAAATAATTTATTTTTATAATAAATATTACCTACGTAATAGTAAATAATAATATATTCATCAAATCAAAATTTATATTTTTCTTCTTACCTTACAATGTCCACCATGCGTTTTTGTTTCGAACGAAATAGTCTTTTCTTAGAAATACGAGCACTTTTTCGTTTATTTCCCATTTTCGGAATACAATATTATTATTTACGATAAATATTATTTAGTAGAAATCACGAAACGGAGAACCCATTTGGTTCAGCATGAAACTAAAGAAGTTGATAATCGAGAAAAAGAAAATACACAAATTATTCAAATGTACGAACAACTTGGCGCTTTACCATAAATTTTCTCAGCTAAGAGAACTATCCAAAATCGAATCTGTTAGGTGCTACAAATCCTACATCGAACTCACTGAGACACAATTAAATCTTAACCCTAAACAATTCTGGAAATTTGTTAAACAAAAAAGTACTAATGATAATGATCTCCCTCCAAGTATGTTCTTTCATAAAAATCATGCTTCCAACGGTCTCGACATTGCTAACCTTTTCGCTAAACACTTCTCCTCCGTCTATTCTGATACCTCGTGCACTATCCCTCCACTCAACTATACTAATACTATTGATTAAAATAATTGCCAAATTACACTTATAGATGTCTTTAACTCCTTAAAAAATCTCCCCAGCAAAACTAGCACTGGTCCTGATGATATTCCAGAAATATTACTGAAGGAATGTAAATTTACTATATCTAAGCCAATTTGTTTGTTATATAACTTGTCAATATCATCTGCCACTTTTCCAGACTCCTGGAAAGTTTCTTATATCAGACCTATTTTCAAATCAGGCAATAAGTCGAACGTAGAAAACTATAGACCCATATCGATATTATCCCATATTCCTAAAATATTTGAGTCAATAATCACGAAGAAAATCACACCTATCTTTAAAAATGTACTGATCGAGGAACAGCATGGATTTAGATCTGCTAAATCTACTACTACTAACTTACTATCCTTTACCAATTCCATCGTCAATGGTCTAGAAGATAACTCACAAATAGATGTTCTATATACCGACTTCTCTAAAGCTTTCGACAAAGTAAACCACTCAATCCTTATGGCCAAACTATATGCTATCGGTATTAGAAACCCCTTGCTATCATTCTTTAATTCTTATTTAAGCAATAGAAAACTAAGAGTTAAATTAAACAACTTTGCGTCTACTATTATTGAAGTAACGTCCGGCGTACCTCAAGGAGCACATCTAGCACCGCTTCTTTTTAACTTGTTTATAAACGACATTATTAGTATTTTTTCTCATACACGCTTTTGGCTTTTTGCGGACGACAATAAGATTCTAAAGATAATAAAAAATCCCGATGACTGCCTTCTTTTCCAATCGAATATCGACTCTTTCAATGATTGGTGTAAAATTAATTGCTTGAAACTAAATGTCGATAAATGCAAAATTATGTCCTTCTATAGATCAAAAAAACCGATTGTCTTCGAATACAAACTTAATAATATTTGCTTAACAACAGTTACATCTATTAAAGACCTCGGTGTCTCTCTTGATAGCAAGCTTTCTTTTCGGGATCACATAACTGCAATCGTTAATAAATCGCTCAAACTACTTGGTTTCATCACTAGAATCACTTCGGACTTCAAAAACGTAAATACCCTTAGAACTCTTTACTGCTCCTTGTTTCGCCCCCATCTTGAATATGCTTGTGTTATTTGGTCTCCTTTTTATGCTGTCCACATTCGACGCATTGAATCTGTTCAACATCGGTTCTTAAGAGGGATTGCTAGGAGGCTAGGTTTAGAAAAAGGTAAATACTCATATGATGAAATTGAACGAACTCTAAACCTCTCTCCTTTGGAAGTCCGTCGGGAAAGAAATGACCTCATTTACTTCTTCAAAATTATAAATGGTATTATTGATTCACCTACGCTACTGCAACTCATTCTCTTCAATATCCCCTCGCAAAGACTCAGAAATAATGAACTGCTCTTTCTCAACCATCATTCGACAAATTATGGATATTATTCACCATTGTCCAGAATGTGTAGACTGGTCAACTCAAGTCAAAACCTTAACTTTTTTGGGATAAGTCTAAATAATTTTTGCCAGTCGCTAAACAAGTGACGGAATATTATAAGTGTCCTGTGGTCCTGACCCACGGAGTATTCTTGACTTGATTCGACTTGTCACTTTATTTTCTTATATTATATATACCATATGTCTTTGCTTTCATGTACCTTTGTCTACTCCTATATTTTTCATTTTACTTTATTCGTGTTATTATTTTGTAATTTGGACGATGTCCGTTAATAAATAAATAAATAAATAAAATAAAGTTGGTTGTTTTCAGGTGAAAAAATATAACAAGCAGTAATTGTTGAATGAAACACTAGTATATATTGAATTATTTCGCGGATAAGAGATAAGCCGCCATAGCTCAGTGGTCAGAGCTGTCGACCGGAAATCGAAAGGACACGGGTTCAAGTCCCGTTGGCGTCATGTATCTTTTATCAGGAGATTTTTCAATGCGGATGAGTGTTTCAGGATAATAATTATTGCTTATAAAAATAATTGTTACTAGAACTACTGACTTAAAACTAGTGACTTACATCTAAGACTTATATCTAGTGACTTATGACTAAGATAATAATGAGAAGTAAATATTTCAGTTTCCGGAAATCGAAAATAATGCATTTTATTAGTTACTAACTGACGTGAACCCGGCGTTGCTCGACTTTTATCTACTATCTGTAAATATAATATCCATAACCTTCCGGAAGAAATTCTCTAAATGATAGTGAAAACCCTATCAAACTCCGTTGCTTTCTTTAGAACAGAGGTTCCCAAAGAGGTCTATATGGACCCCCAGGGGTCGATATAGGCTTGCTGGGGGTCTATGTCGGCGAGAATAAAACTTGGGGGTCCACGAGATTCAAATGGGTATACATACGAGCGGACCCCCATTTACCTTAAGTCAACATTTAGTAGTTCCGTAAATGACACAATAGACCTAACACAAATATAATAGACTGAGAAATTACTTATTATTTTTGATAATAAATTAACTTTTGTTCCGCATATAAATGAAATAAATAACAGTGCAATGATATGTTTGGTGTTTATTTTGAGGACAGGGAAAGATTTTAAATCAATTAAATCATCTAAATTATTATTCACTGGGTTGGCGAGAATCAATGTAGAGTATAATTCCACAATCTGGGCTCCACTGAATAAGATTCACCAACTAAATATCAAGAGAGGGCAGCGTAAATTTCTAACATTTCTTAATTACCAGCTGACGTGTACCCGGCGTTGCTGGGGGTTATTCTTAGGAGATATGCTATCCTGAACTTATATGCTATCCTGAACTTTTTTGTAGGCCTTTTAAAGAAATACAATTCCGAAGAAATTATTTTGATCTATCTCATAGGGTTTAAACAGCGTTAGTAGTGTAAGCGCCAGAAAATATTTTTTTACGACTTGATTACAAAATGTCGACTTTTCACTTTTCGACCATATTACTTATTGTGTACCCACGCGTTATACAACCCAGACTGCTCTCTATTAGACCATATTACTTGTTGTGTACCCACGCGTTATACAAGACAGACTGCTCTCTATTAGACCATATTACTTATTGTGTACCCACGCGTTATACAAGACAGACTGCTCTCTATTGGACCATATTACTTATTGTGTACCCACGCGTTATACAACCCAGACTGCTCTCTATTAGACCATATTACTTGTTGTGTACCCACGCGTTATACAAGACAGACTGCTCTCTATTAGACCATATTACTTATTGTGTACCCACGCGTTATACAACACAGACTGCTCTCTATTAGACCATATTACTTATTGTGTACCCACGCGTTATACAAGACAGACTGCTCTCTATTGGACCATATTACTTATTGTGTACCCACGCGTTATACAAGACAGACTGCTCTCTATTGGACCATATTACTTATTGTGTACCCACGCGTTATACAACCCAGACTGCTCTCTATTAGACCATATTACTTGTTGTGTACCCACGCGTTATACAAGACAGACTGCTCTCTATTAGACCATATTACTTATTGTGTACCCACGCGTTATACAACACAGACTGCTCTCTATTAGACCATATTACTTATTGTGTACCCACGCGTTATACAAGACAGACTGCTCTCTATTAGACCATATTACTTATTGTGTACCCACGCGTTATACAACACAGACTGCTCTCTATTAGACCATATTACTTATTGTGTACCCACGCGTTATACAATACAGACTGCTCTCTATTAGACCATATTACTTATTGTGTACCCACGCGTTATACAACACAGACTGCTCCTATTAGACCATATTACTTATTGTGTACCCACGCGTTATACAACACAGACTGCTCCTATTAGACCATATTACTTATTGTGTACCCACGCGTTATACAAGACCGACTGCTCTCTATTAGACCATATTACTTATTGTGTACCCACGCGTTATACAAGACAGACTGCTCTCTATAAGACCATATTACTTTTTGTGTACCCACGCGTTATACAAGACAGACTGCTCTCTATAATATTCCAAAGTGTGCTAATAATTATTTGGGAAATTCGCCAATTCAGAGGCTACACAGACCAGGTAATAATTATAGTTCAATCGATGTTTACCGCCACCACTCCACACGCCACATTAGAATATTTGTAACTGATCCACAAAATGCACACTTTATTTATTTATTCATTTTTTGGCGAATCGACAGTTTACATTTAATCGGTTTGTACATAAGTGTTATTGAGTAAAATAAAACCAATGATGGATTTCCTCCTTGTGACCTTAATTAAGACAGCATAATTTAAATTTGTGAGAAAGGAATATGAATTAAAGAAAAATTATACAAAACAAAAGATTATATAAAACGAAAAATTTACAAAACAATACATTTATAGCCATGGAGAGAGGTTGTAGATATAAATCAAATCATATCAGAGATATTGACAATAGAGACATAAACATTATTCACAAACAATCAGAGAAATATTCTTTTATGGACCTCTTGTATTTGGTAAGTTCGCAAGTGAAAATATAAACCTTAGATAATACGCTTTTGTAATTATTGCATTGTCTGTTTAGGCAAGAATTCTGCTTAGAGTTCGTTTTACTTTGATCAACCCTGAACAGGACACAAGAGCGTGTTGAACGCGCAGGTACATTGAATGGAATCTTATTTAGCAACTCTGGGCATTGAATATTATTGTTAACTACTTAATACAGGAATAGTGCATCCTTATGATGCCTCCGTATACTCAGTGAATCTATTTTAAAGTAGGAAGCTGCCTCTGCATAATTATTAAATCTTACAAATGACTTGTAACAAAGATATTTTAGGAATTTGTTTTGAATTGCTTCGATTTTGTTTATGTGGATTTTGAAAAATGGAGACCAAACAACTGATGCAAACTCCAAATGACTTCGTACATAGGCAAAGTAGAGTTGCTTAATGATATCGATGCTATTAAAAAGTTTTGTGTTTCTTATGATGAAGCCTAACATTTTAACAGCTTTATTGGTGAATTGATGTATATGAAGGTTATATTGTAGTTTACTATCAAGGATTATTTCGAGATCACGAATATCTGAGACTGTTGCAATGTTGTTGTTGTTTAAAGAATAATTAAATAATATCTTATTTTTATTTCTCGAAATGACGATGTGATGACATTTTGAAACATTTAGATAAAGTTGATTTTGTTGGCAATAGGTGGATATATTGTTTAAATCATGTTGTAAATTGACACAATCGTTTAGACTTTTCATTGGCTTGTATAGCTTAGCATCATCAGCAAATAATTCTATTTCAGAATATTTTACAACATTGATCAAATCATTAATATATAAAATGAAAAAAAATGGTCCGAGATGAGAACCCTGTTGGATCCCAGAGAATATTTCATTGAAATCTGATTCGAAGCCCTTTATTGCCACTGCCTGTGATCTGTTGAGTATATAAGATGTAACCCAACGAAATAAATTATCACGTCCTAATGACCAAAGTTTTCTTAGTAATCATTTTTGATTAATTTTATCAAATGCTTTGGCAAAGTCTGTATATCGTCGGGTTGCTAGCAGAAGTTAATAACTACATTTTTTCGTAAAATGATATTTTTTGATATTTGTCATCACTTGGTCAATATCTTCGTCTGGTAAAAACTTGTAAGTGATATTATAAGGATAAATTACTCTTTTTCATAGTCAAAATAAATGTAAGTGCTCCTAAGATCAAAATAGAACAGGCTAAGATTTGTAACATCACTTACTGACTTCTGTGATTAGGTTTTGCTCACACTATGGGCAACACTGCTTGGCAAAGTCACTTACTTATTTTTGCCTGACATATTTTGAAAATATTCCCGTATGGTGGCAGCACTTACCATTAAGGGCCCGCTTTCCGCGTAAAGAATTTAGATTTGGGCAACACCCACAAAATAAACAATATTTAGTGTTAAAAGAATCCGACAGAGGTGTCTGAATTCGTATTAGGAATAATTTTGGGGATTATTTAATAATTTAAATAACGAAATTAAATTACCGACATCTATTGCAATTTTAGAAAAACAGACCCATTTTTAGTTAGCACCGAGCAAATCACACTGGCGTGAACTTCGCCCGCTCCAAAAAGTCGCTTCCCGTTAACACAGTATGTTTTTAACAGAAATTGTTTGTCTCTGTTTTTTGTACGTTAATGGAACCGAGCTGAAAGGGAGAGCTTTATTTTGCGAGTATGTCAACGATTTGTACAAATATTAGTGCGGTCTCTAGTATATTATTACTCTAAGGAACGAAGTCGAAATGAAGATGGTTCTCAAAATATGGGTTTTATTACGGATTTAATTAATTATTTTTTTTTTTAAATTTTACAAAAAACATTTACGAAAGTTATTTGTATAGGTATACAAATTACTTTACTTTACTAAAATACTATTATCACTTTTATAAAAGTAATTTATAACTTTTATAAAATCAATAAATATATTTTTACATCAATAAGGTTTTCCTTATATGGTTATTTTTATAGGGTGTCCGGGGGTAAAGTGCTCAAACTTCAGGAGGTTATTCTAAATGCTAGAAGAAGTAAAAAAGAAATGGAAATTATTCGAATTTCCAAATTTTTTCCACAAAAATTTATTTTCCGTAGAAGAAATTTTTTTTTTTTCTATACAAAAAATTAAACTTTTTTACTCGAAAACTATCTTAAAACGTTGGAATTCCAAAAAAAGTTTTGTTTCTTTTTTACTTGTACTATCAATTAGAATCACCTCCCGAAGTTTGTGCACTTTACCCCCGACATCTTGTATAATATGCGCAATATAATATTTATACACGTGTAATATCTACTTTTGTACATTTATATAAATTATATACACGTTTACATTTTTATGCTCATCAAATTTATTATATTATAAAGATAGATAGAAAGATCCTTAGTGCTTCCTGAGGACTTACAAATCAGAAGACTTTTTTGTAATTATTTATTTATTCATTTAAACAATTCAATAATTATAAAGAGTAATAAAACATGTAAGCAACATAAAATTACATTCTAAAATGTGAAAGGGGCTCTATTTATTTACATTTTTATGAAATTACTACTTTTAATAGTTTAAGCTTTCAGTGAACTTTCAATTTTATTTTTAACTTCTCTAAATATTATTTGTTTAAATTGTCAAATATAATTTAATCACAAACACAAGATTCACTCAAAATGAAAGATTGGTGGTTTTGAAATGTTCCCATAAATACGGTGAAAGAACCCTAAACTATAAACTTATTACCCTAAACATGCTTCGAGCGAAATGCAGATCTGGAAACCGTATCGTCAATCTGAGCAAAACATACCATGAACGTCAATATAGCAACAGCCTTTGTTCTGCTGCAGTTTCATTAAATGCCGAGAGATCCGTTTACAGTCACCAAAAAGCAATACTGGGGCACAACCCTAGAAGCAAAGCTAAATGATTGGAATACAGAAAGATAAAAACACACCATTGTCAAAAATATCTTGGCCGTAAATGATTAAATAAAATTAGATTTATTCAGGAAGGCAAGCTATCCATCAAATGATTTGCGAATTCGGAAAAACCGTTATTATTGAGGTTTTATTGATGTTTTGTTTCTCCCGATTTATTCGTATAACCCATTAGTCTACATAATTATCTAGCGGTTTTCCATTACTTGTGCACTTATGTTAATGTATTTTATGACCGTCTTTGTGTTGCTTATATTTGTATCATGTTGTCTCCCTCTATATTTTGTTATATATATGCACACATTATGTACTTCTTGTTTAGTATTAATTTGTACCCTGATGATGCTTAAGTAAAGCGAAACCGGTCGGTTCTTAAATTAATAAATATCGTGATTTTAAAACAAAAAAGTATTTTATTTTATTAAATTATATTTCCCACAGTTTCAGAACTTTCAATAGCTTCTTTCGCTCGCATGTTCATTATTATTCTGAATTCCACGTTCGAGTATTGTTATTTGAAACAGATGGCCCGTATATTATTATTACATATTATATTATATTTCGGACATCGTTGCATTGTGAATCATTAGAGCAGATCTTAGAGTAATATTACTCTAAGGAGCAGAATTAATAAGAACTTGCCCTGTAATTTCTAATGTTTTGGAATTAGTTTTATTTCCCAAAGTACGTATTCTGAAAAAAATAAAATAATAATTTTTATAACGTTTTACTACACAATACATAAATAAAAATAATAATTAATTTTTATAATAAATTATCGTTTATCGTATTCTGAAAAAAATAAAATAATAATTTTTATAACTTTTTACTACACAATACATAAATAAAAATATGAATTACAAATGTTTATAATAAATATAAGCTTTTTTGTATATCTTTGGAGATATATTGTTTTCTTTGGAATACGAGATGTCTTTCGCTTATTTCCCATCTTTGAAAAAACAATATTTATGAACTGATATACGCTTAAAATTATCTATAAATAGGCAATAGATTTATCTCCCAAAGTACGCATTCTGAAAAATAAAACAATACCTGTCACCTTTGTTACACAATATATAAATAATTTATTTTTATAATAAATATTACCTACGTAATAGTAAATAATAATATATTCATCAAATCAAAATTTATATTTTTCTTCTTACCTTACAATGTCCACCATGCGTTTTTGTTTCGAACGAAATAGTCTTTTCTTAGAAATACGAGCACTTTTTCGTTTATTTCCCATTTTCGGAATACAATATTATTATTTACGATAAATATTATTTAGTAGAAATCACGAAACGGAGAACAACACGACCGTCCGCGAAGCTCTCTAAGCAGTGACTGAAAGGCAGATAGCGTACGCGCGTGAGGAAGTGAGAGGGGCTGCAATAATCATGCTTAGAATCATAAGACGTAAGCGACTGTTGTGAAAATGTTTAATAAATCACGGCGTATTTCAAAAATAGCAAAAATCACTTTTGGGGTCTATTGAGTAGCATTAAAAGAAGCATTGTGATTTTTTTCATACACATAACTTGTAAAATAACAGAAATAAACGTGTTAATAATATTTTTCGGAGCATACTTTGCGATTTATTTCTATCGAGGGAATTTCTAATAATTACCGTTTCGGCTTTTGGAACAAATAGATACTATCTTAAAGAATAACATATATTTTTTTAAGAGCTTAAAAACTTCAAACTTTTAAGGAAAATATGTCGGAAATTGGATGAAATTCGAATAGTGGGCCCTTAAGCCCAACTGTCATTCCTGTCAGATTCATATTATTTAGAGTATTTTAAACAGTGTAAAACGTAATTTATTCATTTTAATTTGTTTGAAACATTAAAGAACATGTCAATTACTGAAAAAGTTAGTAAAAGGACACTAAAAATGGTGAATCTTGTGAAAAAACGTGTTCCGAAAATGATGATTCTTGCTACCAATCCACGACATCTCATGTGAGTAGGTATTATTGTTTTATAATGAAGAAAATGATTCAATCCTTTTGCCCCAGTATTATTGTGAGCTTATTTTTATAATCATTGGTGCACAATTTTTTATAATTTTTATAATAACAATTTCGTTTACAGGTTAGAGAAAAAATCCTAACGCCGGAAATGGATACTAGTGAAATTACATTATTCGAGGATTGTACTATTATTGTGGACTACTTTGATTGCAGTAATAATGACGTTTTTGTGGAAAATTTTGTACCAGATCAATACTCAAATTTTGATCAGGTAAAGATCATAACTTAATAATTACAAATCAAATTAAAGTAAGGTTAGATATTGGTGATTCATTATAAGTATTTATATATATATTTTTTTTTTTCATATCTCCCATTATCGTTTTTACACGATGGTAATTGGTAGATTTTATTGAAATATCATGAATTCATAATTATATTATTCAATTTCAGGGTAATGAAGCACTGCTTAGTGAAGGCACACTACATGAGAGCGAAAATGGTGCGGATCTTGTGCCTAATAATATTCAGATTTCTGTGGTTAACGAGGACAATGAATCAAGCGAAATTATAATAAGCAATGATGTTATTGTACACAGCGACCAAACTTCCAATGTAAATGCCAACAGTGAGACAGTTACAGTTGAAAATACACTTGATGATGATGAATTTCAAATTGCTCCCCTAAAACGTACTCGCTGGACAATATCTCGTCCAGAAAGTTGGTCGGTCAATGTAGAAATAGGTAAACGCAAAAAATGTTTACCTTATAAATCAAGGAAAGGAATGGAAAGACCAGCAAAGCAACCAAAAGTGGCATGTAATAATTCATGTCGCTTTAAATGCTCACAGGTATTTACTGAAGAAGAAAGAATTGAAATATGTAGAACTTTCTGGTCATTGGATTATGATAGGCAAAAGGATTTTTACATTGGTAATATAGAGCAAAATTAACCATTAAGAAAGAAGTTGCAAACAAGAAAAGGAAATCGACAATTGTCTAGGTCTTATTTCTTCAAGAAAGGTGACGCAAAGGTGCGAATTTGTCAAACTTTCTTTAAAAATACACTATGTGTTTCTGATGGACCTATCATCCACGCTTTTAAAACACGGAACAATATGGGAGTATTCGAAGGACCAGATAAACGAGGTAAACACACAAGTGTGCTACAAATACCGTCTAGTGACACTTCTCAATTGTACTACTCTCGCAAGATCTGTGTCTACAATTTGACGATATACGAATCACGCTTGCCCAATGACGGGTATTGCAATGTTTGGACAGAAATAAATGGGAGAGGGGTAGTTCGGAAATAGGAAGTGCTTGTGGTTCTGGCTGAAACAAATTCCCCAAACTGTTAAAGAATTGTTTTTATTTTCAGATTGCTGTGGAGGTCAGAATCGAAATCAACACATAGCTGCATTATTTATGTATGTGGTGCAAACACTTCATTTAGATTGCATTGAGCACAAATTCTTAGAAACTGGACACACTCACATGGAAGTCTATGGGTTCAGGACTCTATGCACAGTGCAATCGAAGCTCAAAAGAAAAATGTACCAATTTTTTCAATAAATGATTGGATGACAGTTTTCAGATTGGCACGGTCTTCAAGGAAACGAAAGAATGCTAAGCCATTTAATGTCCATCAACTGGCATTTTCTGATATGTTAGATTTGTCTGATTTATCAAAAAATATCATCAAAAACTATACAACAACTAAACTACTCAACTATTGACAAGCAGAAGTCAGTAAGTGAAACCAATTTTTCATTTGTCTCAAAAATTATAAAAACCTCCTTATTTTGTGAAAAAAATTATTTTGCATCTTTATCTTTGTAAAATAATAAACATTTTGAAGTATGCAACATGTGTTTTTCTTATGATTCCTGATTTATAGAGTTCTTCAAATATCTCAGAAACACCAAAATGTTAGTTACCAACTTCTGCCAGCAACCCGACGATATATAAGTAGACCGTCTATAGTCAGAGAAGTAAACACAAGAACAAATTTATTTGAAACACTCAGTGCCAAGAAGTTTCAAAGAAGATTTCGTCTCAGTAAAGAAACGTCATCATTATTGAACCTCAAGTAAAATTCCACACCAATTAAAACATCAGCGAGGTGCTCGTAACTTGGAGTGAATACTCCTTATCGAGGAGTACTTTGCAAGGTTGTAAACTTCTAATCATACCTACAGCATTCTTATAATACTTTAAAACAATATAATATGTAAAAGAAATAAAAAACAAAATTACTCGGATAATTGTTTTATTTTTAATTCCAACAACAGAAGCTCTTTTTGTCTTATTTCATCATTATGTCTATTTGCCTTAACTTTTTCTTCGTAAAATAAATGAACACACTATTAAACCACACATACAATCACAAAATATTTTGACACTTAAAACTAACCTAATTTGAAACTAACCTAATTTGTTTACTCATCCGTTTTTCAGCGCCAGTCGGCAAGTCGCATCACCCGGTTTTTACTCTCTAATTCTACTTTATCTCGCTTACACTGTTGAGCCCACGAAGTTAACTTTATCTTCCCGTACTTGTGATATTTATTAGTAAGTACTAATGCTTTTATTAATCACGCTAATCATTTTGTTAGCGGCCGTTATCGGTACACTAAGTTAAGAAATCTATTGGCGTTTGATTTGCGGAACGTTCAAACTGTCAATTAGACGTCTGCTTATTTTAACGAAAATGTTTTGAAAATATTTTTAAAAGTAGTATTAAATATTATGTGAAAAGCGGATTAGCGGACTTAAAAAATAAAAGCTTAACCGGTTTAAATTTACTTATGGTTATAGTTATGATGTGTTATCCGACGATTAATGACGGATCTTTCAACAGATTTCAAATGTCAACTTCAAGGTCCAGATACTCACAATATGTGTATTCCTATTTCCAAATATGAGTTTCGCATAAGATATTATTGTTTTGACATAATATTCCAACTAAACAAAATATTAAGCTCATTTAAAATAGGGTTCCGTTACAACTGTGTTCTATTTCAGATATATATATATATTTGATTGGGCTTGTACCAATTACTAAACCCTACGATTGCGGTGTCATGGATCTAGTAAATCCAGAAACTGTTCCCATCAAGACGGAAACACGGCCCCAGGAAGAAGGCGGAGGTGAAATGCCCCACACGTATATGGATATCGACCACCCAGATGTGAAGAAGGAATGTTTGCAATATGCGGAGAGTACACAGACAGCCAGTTAGTTGCATTGCTTATGTAAAATAAATTGAATGTTTTTATTTCAAGTCTATTGTGGATTGCCATGGCGACAGAACAAAATTTGCTTGTTAACGCCACACGTGTACCAACTGCTCTCAAGCTTATGGTGTAATAATATATTGTGTGGCTAAAGGTAGAAAGGAGGGAATGGAAATAGGGATCTTACTTGGATTTTATCCCGGGAATCTCCATACTACTAGTCGAGAGCCATATCCTACGATCTCAGAAGCCGCCAATGCTCACAATAAGTGCTCGATTCCTCAAATTTTCCACCTCATCCTCATACGTTAAAAATATATATTGATTGAAGAAAACATCATTTCGTTGACTAAACAACTCCATACTGAATGTGATCTAGAACAAATGCCTGTTCCTTCCTGAAGCGGACATAAAATAACCTTGAACTCTTTTCACCTAATTCTCACTTCTGCAGGGTTAATCAATGATATTTTTTATCGTAAATATTTTATTTAAAAAAAAGTGTTGTTTAACATCGATTATCAATATAGATACATGTTGTTTTATAGTTTGCATTAATGTGGAGACTGTTACCGTCAAGGCGGAACTCAGACGCCGAGAAGATAATGATGGGGGATTTCCTTGTATGGAAATCGACATAGACCTGCCGGATGTTAAAAGGGAATGCTTAGAACGCGTTGAAAGAATTGACCAGTCCGGTAAAAACAATTTCTTTTCTGTTAATAATTTCTGACTTTTTATTTTGTTAACATTTTAATCAATTTTCTCTGCTTTCTTACGCTAAGTGTGGATATTAAGTCGTATTTAGCCTTAATAATCATATTACTTTATTTTTTTCGATAGATCTGAAGATGCGTCCTGCGGAAAAACAATTATTTTATCCTCATTGTACGTATTCCAATTCTCATAAGTCGAATTTCAAAAGGCACTTACGCACCCATGCAGGAAAAAAACATTTTCCATGTTCACAATGCAACTACTCGTGTTCTCTGAAGGGCAATCAGAATAGCCACATTCTGACTCACAGTGAAGAAAACCTTTTTTCGTGTTCTGATTCCAATTATGCATCTTCTCAAAAAAGCATTTTGACGAGAAACATTCTGACTCACAGTGGAAAAAAACCTTTTTCATGTTCTAAGTGCTACAATTCGTATTTTCGAAAAAGCCATCTGACGAGACATATTCTGACTCATAGTGGAGAAAAACCCTTTTCGTGTTCTAAGTGCAACTATTCATGTTCTATAAAAAGCAATCTGACCACACGCATTCTGACTCACAATGGCGAAAAATCTTTTTCGTGTTTTGAGTGCTACAATTCGTATTCTCGAAAAAGCCATCTGACGAGACACAAGCTGACTCACAGTGGAGAAAAACTTTTTTCGTATTCTGAGTGCAATTATGCATCTTCTCGAAGGAGCCATCTGACGACCCACAAGCTGACTCACAGTGCAGAAAAACCTTTTTCATGTTTGAAGTGTCTCTGTTCATTTTCTCAAAGGGGCTCTCTGAGGAAACACATGCTGACGCACAGTGCAGAAAAACCTTTTTCGTGTTCAGAGTTCAGCTATGCATCTTTAACAAAACGGAATTTGACAAAACACATTCGGACTCACAGTGGAGAAAAACCTTTTTCGTGTTCCAAATGCAATTATGCATGTTCTCAAAAAAGTAATCTGATGAGACACATGCTGACTCACCGTGGAGAAAAAGCTTTTTCTTGTTCCGAGTGAAACTAAATATGTACTCGAAAGGGAGATTTTAGGACACGTTATAATAGAATAGACAGGAAATAAGTTTTATATTCCACATGCAACTATTAATATTCTCGAAAGGGTTTTATAACGTAACACATGCTGACTCACAGTTAACGGAAGACATTTTTAATTGAAAATTTCAACTACACAAATACTAACAAAATTCTCTATGAAATTCAAATTAACATTACACACGAAAAAAGTTACAATCGTTAGTTAAGCTAAGGTTTAAAAGCTTTATTTTATTCTATATTCTGGAAGCAAATCCGACTCTTATACAGCTCGTGCATCTTAGAACATTAAAAGTGTATCTAAATTTCCAAGAAAAAATGATAACACGGCCAACGAGAATGAAACGATGGATGTGTTAAAGAACGATAGTGCCAGCCAATTGGTCGCGGTAAGTGAAACCTGAACTCAACTACCGACATTTCGAAAAAAGTTCATAAATATCCAGTTCAAGCTATCTTGGTTTAATAGCCCGAATTGATTGATCCACTTGGAGTGAACTCGAAATGGGGATATTGAACGTTGAAACTGATCTCACAAACAAATATATACATCCAATATCAAAGTCTTGCTAACTACAGCGGATGCAATGTAACCGATGGTACCGAAAACTGAAACGGACCTATTATGCTCACTTAAATATTGTATTTATAATCGTTTTTTAAAAACATCTTCTGAAAGCAAAGCAAAATGGCCGAATGATTATTAACATTGTAAATGTGATATTTGGAATATGGTTATAACATTTCATTTGTGTTTGGTGCCACAGAAAACAAATTGGAACTTAATGATCATCAATAAAAATAATTCTGAAGGTTATTTTAAAAGTAAGAAGTAAGAACGAATACTGATTTTATTTTTAAGACACTAAGGACGGGTTGTTTCGGAGAATTTGAACAATTCATCAAATTTCAAAGTTCATTTTCAAGTTCTGTGAAAGATTTTTTCAAGTTCTGTTTTTATTTCAGTTTTGTCAAGCAACTAGCCTACAATAATATAATAACAGAACTTGAATAGGACTTTCACAGAACCCGAAAATGAACGTTGAAATTTGATGAATTGTTCAAATTCTCCGAAACAACCCGTCCTTAATGTTCCAAATCTGAAAAAATTATATTCAAAAAATATCCTGCTTCATCAATTTAAAAATTCCCATATGTATGAAGAACGAACAAGCACTAGAGCCTTGAGACATTCACATGTAAAATCTTTTAACATCCCAGTTTGTCAAACCTCTTATGGACAAAAAAGCTTTATACAATGCTATTAAGCTATCCAATTCTCTACCTATTGACATTTAAATTTTCAAACATTCACTTGAATGTTTGAGAACATTGTACACTTCTTTAGTAAGAAGCCAGGTAAAGTATAATTCGCTTATTTGGTCCCCATTGTATAAAACGCATTCTGACAATATTGTAAGGGTACAGCACAGATTTCTAAGATTTATTAACTTTAAACTGAATATTCCAATTCAAAATATTAACTATTTTCTTTTGATGAAACAACTTAATTTAATAACGCTATCAGATAGGCGGATCATCTCTGACCTTGTACTTTTAAATAAAATTATTAATAATTCCATTGACAACCCTGAAATTCTCGCCAAAATAAAATGTTACGTACCGACTAGAAATACGAGGCAAAGTGCTACATTTTTCTGTGACAATTTTAAAACCAACTATGAAGCTCATACATCTATAAATAGACTACATCATTTTGGCAATAAATTTGGTAATATTGTAGACATGCTTAAAGATTCCATATTAGTTATAAAACGAAATATTTTTAATCATTTTACTGAGATGTATGAATTCACAACTCTGTAGTGAATACACTTTTGTTTTTATATGTATATGTTCCAATACATATTTAGCTTTCCGTAATCCACACTATTAATTTGAATTTACCTTAATTTAATCAAAAATTATAATTTATTGTAAACTATGTAACACAACTATATTACTTGTTAACTAATTTTGTAAAAGCCCATTAGGGCGTAAATAAATTAAAAACACACAAATCAAATCTTTAATTCAAAATAAAATCATTGATTACCTCCAATAAAAATATACATTAAACTATTTCATAACATACTAAAAATTGTGCCTACTGTGTATGTATGTATAATACGCTTTTTGGTCAAACTGTAACTTTATTAATTAATTACTTAAAATTATTATTGCTTCGCCTCCACCTTCTACATTCACTCTTGAATTGTATAACCACTCGAACGATCGCGCGTCAAAAAACTTTTTTCTCCGATTGCTCGCGGTTTTTTGGCGACGATTTTGAATATTTTCCGCCAACATTAAAAAAATCAAACCTCCGAATTTTAATACGGAAACATAAAACTGATTATAGTGCTATACAGCCAATGAATTCACCTATATTTTAATAATTATTCTATATTTTTAGAATTGATAGATAAATTATTAAAAAATCTTAAACTTTATAAATGCGCGAAATTTGCGTTTTTGTGATTTGAAATTGCCGCCAGTGGCAGTTTTAAAAATCTTTATTGAATATTTTCTACGTTTTTATGTTCTCTATGGCCTGTTTGATAATCACAGATGCAAGAATGTAATAGAAAAATATTTTTTTGCATGTTAAGATCTCTTCAAAAGTTTGGTCAGAAAATAATTTTGTAAAATTTGAGTGCGTGACGCGTCAAAATTGAAATCACTGTATTATATTATATAATAAATTTACCACAAAAACTGGTATAACGTTAGGAAGATACATTAACTGTCTACAATTATTAATAAGCATAGTCGCCGTGTTGGCTTTATTTTATTCATTTGATGAATTATACAGAGAGCCTATTTCACGATGTCAAAATCATGGTGCTACTTTTTAAATAATTGTAAATTAGAACTGGAGATTTGTAACCATGTTTTTATATTACGTGCAAAACGAGGAAATAAGGCTTAAAGTGAGATATATATCATAGATATAAACATTGCCAATATTTCAGGGGGATACTTTGAAAGTTGATGAAATTCACCAATATTTGACCAAAAATCACTTCTGACAGCTACCTTAAGGTCAATCTACATAGGGTAAATCGGAATATGTAAAATGATGATAAATTTGTATATATATATCAAACCTTTGTATGACCGTAGAATTTCAAATAAAATCATAGTGATAATTTTATATCTAAACGCAAAGGTATCGAAAAAAAATGGGGGAGGGAAAATAATTGATGGAACCAATAATTGATTTATTTATTAAGCCCTAATATCCTTTAAAATCAATATTACAGTTGTATGGTTACAATGAAAGAGCAGTATATTGATTTAAACATTGTTTACACCTTTTGTCATAATAAAAATGTATTCAGTTTATTGGTTTATTCATAATTTAAGAAAATCAATACATAATAATATCATTGTGCCTCGCTATAGAGTGAGATTCTGAGTATCGCTCTGGTGAGGGACCACCATTCAGAATTGAACATTGCTTGAATTGGCTTAGTTATGTTCAGTGACTAGATCTGGAAAAGCATCTTTACAGAAAAATTGACAAAATATAATTAAGACATAAAAATAAAACGAGTTATTTAATGTGTACAATAAACAGGGAAAAATGAGAAAACCTGTGCATTTGTTAACATGCATATTTCAATGATCAGAATTGAAATATACATATTAAATGTCCACCGAACCTTATCATATAGAACCTTTGAGGACAACATAACATGAGACGTGAGTATGCGGAAAGAAATGATTATAAGTCCAGCCATCCAGGCCATCATAATTGATGTTCAAACAAATTTAATTAAATTTATAAATTAGAATTTCATAACTAAAAAACCAAAAAAGAAAAAAATGAAATAAAAAAAAACCCTCAGCAAATCTATATTGTAGTGTGATATGGCTTCATGCAATCATAGCATAATGCCACATCACACACATCACACTTTGTAAGGGTCCTTTTGAAAATGTTATTTATGTTGCACCAGGCACATTTCACCTTTTTCCCGCTACGGACCACGAAGTGGTTGCCTTTCAGGATAGGTCGCAGAGTCTTTCCTTCAGCTATTAGGCCAATGGTCCGCACAGTCGTGTCAATTTGACTACGACAGAACAGCAGAAGGAGTTCATCCGCAACCTCACTCCTGAAGTTTCGGTACAAAATGCGTTTATTTTCCTTGCGGAGCTTTGAGCCGTACAATATATACGCATTCTGCACCGAAACGCTTAGTAGTCTCCTGAAAAGCTTCTTGTACCAGACCAGGTTTCGCTGTCGTTCAATGGGGAAGCCTGACAAAAGCTGATCTTTTCGGTCAACCCCCCCCATTACCTTGTTATAGTCTAGTACGAGTTGAGGTTTGTAAGTCCAGGTACCAAACTTTTCAACTGCCCCGATTTCTGCCTTATGGTAGGTGGACAACATACTTACCAGGTTTTTGTCCAACCAAACCATTACATTGAGGTCCCCGCAGTTCGAGTATACAACCTCACCTTCCCTCAGTTTGGACCGGAGATGGGACTTAAATGCAGAGGGCACAAATTCTCGGTTTAACCGCAATGTGCCCATGCAGTCCATCCCATTTCTTTTGAGGCATCGTGCCAATAATGGACTATTATAAAAATTGTCCATTATTAATGTATACCCCTTGTTAAACAGAGGGCTGGCCAGGTCGTATACTATCTTTGCAGTGGCCCCAACTGGGCAGATATTGTGAGCACCCAAAAAGTTGGCCTGTGTCATGTCGTCCGTCATATCTTCCGTTATGTCTTCCGTCATATCTTCCTGGTCTGGATTTGTCGATTCAGCCTGTCTGGAAATGGTCTTCCCCGTATAAATTTGGAATTTCCAAAGATAGCCAGACTTGGACTCACAAAGCTCGTAAGACTTTATACCCGCACTGGCCGCTTTGGTTTTGATCATCTGGACGAATCCCAAACGGCCTTTATAGCAGAGTAAGGATTCATCCAGAGAGATGTCTTGCTCGGGCAGGTATAAAGTCTCAAACTTATTTGAGAGGTGGTCCAAGACGGGTTGAATCTTTTGTAACCTTCGCACAGATAATGGTGCATCAGAAGAAAGACTTTCATTGTTGGTGAAGTGAAGGAACTTTTTAATTAGAAGAAAACGATTATAATCCATGGCTCGGCTGAAATAAGGCATGGCGGTGAGTTTTTTTGAATAGAAGTAGTCTTTTTCAACAGGAAGGGGACTAATACCTTGATACATTAAAATTGCCAAGAATACATACATTTCCTCTTTATTCGTGGGAGCCCATTTATTGGTACGCGCATGACGCTTAAATTGTTTTTTCGCAATCCATTGATCTGCATACCTGTTGGTCTCTCTCGCGATCAGTTCAACGAAATCTGCATCAAAGATTTTAAGAAAGGCATCCACAGGTTTGCCCATTTCGTCGGTATTGAAAGTTGGTCCCGGCGTGCCTGTGAAAGTCTCCCTTATCCCAGTAAAACGTAAGATATCTTTAGACCAATCGAAAGAGTAACCTTCAGGCGGCAGAATCGAACGCATTGCCTCACTATCTACCTGGTCTTGTCTACTAAAGTCTATGGCCATAGCGGAGTTAGGTGAAACGTTGATAATATTATGATAAGGTATTGGTGGCATGCAGAAGGTATCCTCATCGCTCTCTTCGTGGTCGACGTCACTCGCTTCGTCATCCTCGTCGCTCGATCTGTCCATTTCTGAAACAACAGAAAACCCAAATTAATTTAATGTGTCTATATTACGATAACCCACTGCCTCTGGTACGGCTTATGACTCGCAATACGATGGTCGCGGGATCAAATCAAATAAATTATATTTGAATAATTAGTGTTATTTTCACACAAAATTCATTTAAAATAATATATATTATATTTGCGGCACGTTCCAGAGTGGAAGATACCCATAGTATCGCCCTGGTGTAAGACCCCATTCAGAATTGAAACGTTGCTTGAAATGGTTTTAGCCGTGTTTGGTGACCAGTTCTGAATAGCCAGGTACTTTTCCACCTCCCTCTTCCACACCTCCTTCCCCTCCCCGCTACCTTCAGCCTCACAACATACCCCGATTGAGGATGCCATAGTCTCACTGGCTCCAGATGAGGCTCTTGTGAGGTATTCATATAAAAAAATAAATAAAAAGTTAATCAAATACTTGAGGCGGGCTATGTCAGGAGTCAGAATAGCACAGTCAGGTAGGTATGGAATGAAGAAAAGAGTGTGTGTGCCAAGATCGAGTTGCATGGTGGTTCATCCTCTCTGCCTACCGAAATGGCGTGAAGGTAAGTTAGTTAGTTTTATAACTCACGGTTTCCAAGTACAGACTCTTCTAGTACAGCTGCCTCGTCCACGTTACTGCCCATGTCTGACTCTGAAATAAAAGAAAACACAAATTTACAGTAGAATTTGGATATAATGACTTTGCATTTAACGGTCTACTGTTTTAAGTGACGATAATGTAAACTCTAGTAAGGTTTCATAACTTTTAGTAGGAAAACGTATCCGTTTAAAGTGACCAACTACGTAAAGCGACCTATTTTAATGATAATTTGTCCGGTTACAAAACCCACCTACCAATACAGCCTCGCTTTTGACTAGGAAGCTCGACACAATGAGTCCCGTGAAGCGAAAGTGTTTTTTCAATTTAAGAAAAAAATGCTGTATTACACCGTTTAGAAGCCGGTGAATCAAATGTAATCCTCGCAAAGAAGTTCGGCATGTCTTATTTCTCACTCTGCAATACCCGTTACAGAAAAAAAAAGATGTGTAATGATGCATCCACGTCATAACAACAATACATTTTGTATGTTTGTTATGTGGAATTTTTAAGTACTATGCTTATTTCCTGCCAATATACCAACAGTGAAACTGTGCTAAAGATATCAATATAAAATATAGATAATTGATTTTATATTGAGCCCCTGGTATGACATTTTAAAAAATAAACTCACCGTTCCCAAACGCCGATAATTCTTGGTAGAATGGCACGTCCACCCACAGCTCGCTGTGATAGCGGGCCTCCGGAGAGAAGAGTTCCCCACTCCGCGATGTCCCAGGTAACGGCTCGGGAGATGCTGCACGGATAGGCATAATTGGTGCATTGGGAGCCGTTGATTGGATCTGTGCGGGAGTGGACATCCACGGTGGTGGTACGGGTCGTGGCAACGGTGAAGGCGTCCCTTGTGAAAAGGGACACGTTGTTCTCTCCGGAGATGGAATTCTGAAAACATTTACATAAATCATATAAATTGTTCTCATTCACGTGTGAAACAGTAAGTACAGTATGTAAATAAACAATAAAATTAGAACTCTGTAAAATATGCACTGAATGTGCCAAATGCACAGAGCGCTGATCTTACCAACTATCACTGTAAGAGTGGAACGCTGTCAGGAAAAAACAATAATATTGTATCAAGCATCTAAATACGATTGCTTACTTTTGTTTAGTTTTTCTTGGAGGTGCGGTAGGGAGCAAAATGCGCGCCGCCTGCTTCTTGAATTTTCGGCTTTCCAGCTCTAGCCGGAAGGAAGCAGGCAGGGCCCTAACAGCCTTTAGGGCCTTGACGCGATCCTCTCGCACCAGTAGCAAAGCAGGGTCGCTGTTTAAATAAATACAAATATATGATGAGTTCAACGGCCACAGCAAAGTACTTTCATAAAAAAACATTAAAAAATACTAACACTCCAGACGAGGCTGCAATTGCAGCTCTGCGTTGACGTCCACGTGCAGGTAGTCTGGCACCAGCTCGTACCCCACCTCTCCCTCTTCCTCTGCCTCCTCTTGCAGTCAGCACCACTCTATATATTTTAAATTGAAAACACTTAATGTAAGTACTTAAATGTTTAAATTTTGTTAAATATTGCACTAATATAAAATTTGAAAATAATTATTGGGTCGTGGAGTGCTCCCTTTCCCTGGACGACATTTGTTTCTGCACAAATTTGGTAAAAGTGAAGAAATTAATTAATTATACAACTAAATTACTAAATTTTTATTGTGTGACGAAGGCTTTACACCATTTTACATGTAAAAAAGAGTCAACTTTTTGACATATGACTTAAAATAATTGGTTAACAAATATCTGTATTAATAATGAACCAATTCAAATAAAACTTATATATATCTCTTTGTTTTGAATCACTGTGATGGAATATCTATATTTCAAATGCGCGAGTGCAGTATATAAGACATTATTGTAAATCAAAAACAGATGACGTCTTCAGTTGACGTATTCTTACACAAAAACTTCAACCAAAACAATATATTAGAAACAAACTAATTAAAAACGCATTTCAAAGATAGATAAGTCAATCACAATAACACAAATATATAATTATGCGTTAAAAACCCAATAAATTAATTACTTACGGCATTTTAGGAAGAGTCCAAAATTTCGTGAATGTTAAAAATTTATGGTTTTGTTTTTTGACAGGACGCCTTATAAAACCGCGAAAACTCGTTAAATATCACTTCAAAGACAACGGATAAGTTCATAGACAAAGAGAATATATTATCAGCTATTCGATAAAACAAGTAGCTGGCCAAGGAAGCGTTTTAAATAATTACAATAAATATTTTACGAATGGTAGAAAAATCGGTCCATTTTTGGACCGATATCAATCGCAGAAAAATAAAAGTGGTCGATTTTTCGACCGAAATCGTTCCAGTGGATAATTAAAAAAAAAAAAAAAAAAAATACTGATTTTATTTTATCTGGCATTTTCAAAATATTGTATTAGCTAAAACCTAGTTAAGAACCACTATGTAAATTGCCATCTCAACACAGGCGTTCCACACTTAGTGAGACCTAGTTCCACACCCAGCGCCCTTGAGGTGATTTCTCACGAAAACGGCGCTTTATAAATTAGCCAAATATTATTATGGGCAATACGTCACTATTGTAACTAAATGTAATATTAAAATAAAATAAATTAATTGAAATAAATATAATAAAATTAGCCCAGGGATTCTATTCAACACTACAAGATCAAAGGACGGCGTTAAAGCCAGTAATGATCAAACTCACCAACAACGGCGGCAATTGATAATGTTTCGTGAAGAACTGGATTCCAAGAAGAAAAATGGCGAAACAAACTTAACAATAAAGTATGTGAACTCCAGCCCCAATATTGTCGACATGCAGCTTAATGGTATTCCACTAGTCTCAAAAAACGGTTAATTTCACACATGCATAATAACCTAGTAAATAACTTTATGGTAAATTATCAAAATGTTATTGGATTACGCACGAAGATGGTTGATGTGAAATTACAGAGGCCAGCTAATAAACATAAACCAGGATCATGCAGCATCTATTCTTCAGACTTAGAAATATTATATCATTAAAAATGTCACTCTGTACTACAATATAGAATCATAGCTTGGGGGGTGCATATAAATCATCCCTTCTCCCACTCGAAACAATTCAATTTTTTTTTTCTAAAAAACCACATTACCTACTACCCAACAATAAATGTATTCCAAGAATTCGCTGTTCCCCCAAAAATTGTTCCTACAAAAATTTACAACAAAATTGCACTACTTCAGCTACACAAAGATATTTTTAATGAAAATAATACCCCACTGCTAAATATTAACATAAGGAATACTTCTGTTGGTGGACTAACTGTACCACCCATACAAACCACGACAGCACAGAATCACTATGTATATAAAGAAATAAAATTATTTAACCAATTACCGGCTGACATGCGAACAGAAAAAAAATTCGACAAATATAAAAAAAAAATTAAATCATATTTTTATCTTACCTCCATATAAATTTAACTTCCTCTTATGATATATTCTTGACTATTATGTCTAAATCTCTAAAGTGTTAAATTCTTACGTTTTTTAAGTTATTAATAAGTTGTCCTCTCCTAACCACAAGCATCAGTTTTTGAAAGAGAGTGCATAAAATAAATTAAATATGCTTTAATATGTAATATTTTGTAAACAAAAAAAAAATTATATGTTTTAAATTCTTAAGTTTTTTTAAAGTTATTAAGTTTGTTAAGTAAAATACGGTCTTTGTTCCTGGAGACAGGATGAACTAGCATTTATTGAATAGGTTATCGTACACACAGATGGCGTTAGTAGTATTTTGATAACTAAAATAACAAAGTTGTCCTCTCCTAACCACAAGCGTCACCTTTCATAGGATAGTGTATAAAATATGCTTTATTATGTTATATTTTGTAAAAAAAGAGATAAATTAATAAATATACTACCAAAATATCATCACTCTTCTGACAACCATACCTAGCATATGCAGATTATAATAAAATATACTTAACATATACGTAACACTGGATGTTAAGTTAAATTTTATTCAACACACTGATGAAATCATTAACAAAGCCAATAAAATGCTGGGATTTATAATACGTAAAGCCAAACCCTTCCACAACATAAACACTCTATGTTCCATTTACCCCTGAAATATTCGCCCGCACTTGGAACACTGTTCACCAGTGTTTCCCAGCCTTCTTAATGCCATGCTCAACCGTAGTCTTTCCAAAAGACAGATGCCCAACCGGCATTTAAAAAAAAAAATAAACAGCAGGTAAATTTTCAAATCATATTGTAATGTGTTTGTAAACATATGAAACCCAAATTATATTAAATAAAACCTATTCTAATACATATATTATAACTGAAATTAAATTGATTTACGGTTGCTACAAATAAATTTGATGTCCGGATCTTACTTACTTCGTTTCATTCTTAGGTCCCTTCTATTAGTTATATCCCATAGATTTCGTCTTTTAATGAATTAATCGCTTATGGCACTAAATCGACATTCCGCCAAATAAATTGAGGGAAAGGTTAATAATAATTTTCTGGCATGCAATATTAGGATATTTTGTGTTGGTTTCTTCGCAAATCCTTAGTGTACTCAGAATTAGGAATGGCAAACATTCGCATTCATGTTAATGAAAAACAATTCTCATGTTCTTGCTGTAACTATTCATGTTCACAAAAGACAAATTTAATGACTCACATTCGCATTCACAAAAAGGATAAACCATTTTCATGCTCTTACTGCGATCATTCATGTTCACAGAAGTCACGTGTAATGAGACAAAATTACTCATACTAAAGAAAAACCATTCATACTGTAATTATTCATGTTTTTGGAAGTCAAATTTAACGACACACATTATCAATCATATTGAGGATAAACCATTCTCATTTTCTTAGTGTAACTATTCATGTTCACAAAAGTCAAGCTTACGAAGACACATTCGCACTCATACAAGGCAAAATCCATTCTCATGTTCTTACTGTGATCATTCATGTTCACGGATATCCAGCTTATTGTTACAAAATCACAAATTCGCACTCATGCCCAGGAAAAATCATGTGTCATGTTTTTATTGTAATTATAAATTTTATTTTAGGAAAATTAACAGTTACTTGGTTGGTTTATACATGTGCAATTCACTTAACTGAGAAACCAATTATAGATTTCCTCATTATACTTATACATTATGTATAAAACAATTAAGCAGTTTCTGTTTTTTAGATAATTATTGAAATTGTAACGGGTTTCATTCTATTTTAAGTACGATTTGGGGTATATTTCAATTTTTGTACATCTCAAGCATTTTTCGTATGATCGATGAGTATTCCCCTTTATATGTGGAATGCCTACGTGTCTCATCTCTGAAGCGTGGTGCCCCAACTCTGAGGCGTTGCGCCCCACCGTGGGAAACACTGCTGTACACCGATCTGGACTTTTTTATACCAAACCCATATAGAAAAAATTAAAAAAAAATTAAAACACATAAATTACAAACTCAACTTACACTTCTCAAATTATACCGAATCCATTAAATTACATAATTAAAACCCCCTCCAAACACGACGTCTAATTTTTTTTATCCAATCCTATAGTTTAAAATCCTAAATAATGGTCTGGACTCACCAGCACTTAAATTTTCATATTCCGTCAAGATCAACCGGACAATCTGATTATTTTTTTACCCTCGTGTACAACAAATATTAGAAAAAAAAGCCCCAATTGAAATTTTGAGTAATAACCTAAAGAAATATTGTTATAAAGTAATGCGTAAGATCAATTATTAATATGAGATTAGTGAATGTATCGGGAGCATCTCCTATCTTCTTCCTATAATACTCTTCCTCTACCCTTCCTACAACCCAAAATTAATTTTAAGATAGTTAAAATTCGTTTTCAATAAACTTTCGCATAAGAAACCTTTGTGGCTTAACTTCAGTTCACTTGTATATTTATCATTATGTATTATGTAAAAGTTGTTCGTTTCTTACAGATAAATAAATAAATATTCCTGTGGGTAAGGATGTTAATTTTTAGTTGTCCCTTTGTAGAACATTAATAATTGCAGTGGACACATAAAAACGGCTTTTTTCAACTGTGGTTTAACAAGTTAATTTTTAGATTTCCCTTTGTTGAACATGAATAGTTGCAGTCAGGACATGAAAACAGTTTTTATCCACCGTGGGTCAGAAAATGACTTCTTACATGTCCCTTTGTTAAACATGAATAGTTACAGTGGGGGCAAGAAAACGGTTTATCTCCACAGTGGATAAACATGTGAGTTTTAAGACTATCCTTTGTAGAACATAGATAGTTGCAGTTGACACATGAAGAAGGGTTTTTCTCCACTGTGGTTAAACATATGCTTTTTTAGTAAATCTTTCTCACGCGCGAATTGTTGTAGTCGGCACATGAAAAAAGTTTTTCTCTGCTGTGGGTAAATATGTAAATTTTTAGTCGTCATTTTGTCGACATAAATAATTGCAATTTTTTATTTTTTATTATGTGCATCTATATAAAAAGGTTTACATATATTTTTTTTGGCTTTACCTGTCTCGCTAGAAAATTCTGTGTCGAGACTGCCAAGTTTACAAATATTTTATAATATTCAAATAAAGTACATTTTTTTAATAAAGCAAATATATTTTACAAAAATTTTCAGGTTGTTGGGTACCTACTTGTAACAATAATGAGTGAAAGGATTATAATTGGGTGAGGTGGCTCATTTTTGCACGACCTTTTTCTATGATCCATTGTTTGATCAGGATTTTGTATTTGTTAATATTATTCGATTGTCTTGTTATTCAGGTAGGTTATTGTATATTTTAGACGCGATGTATTTGAAATTTCTTTGAACAAATGTTGGTTGTTGCCCCACGAGGAACGTGAAGAAACCTCACATCCCCTACAACACCTTCCAAAAGGTGAAAGTATGGAATATGCGTTTTTGAATTAGGATTTAGGAGGATGACGAATTACGAATGTTTAGGTTGTCATCAACCGATCTGTTTACTTCACGAAAACGCGCTGTGCCAAACTTGTTTTTCGGCTGCTGATTTGGGAACCTCAGCCTCCGTATCTGGCTACGGGGCTGCGATCAGTAGAGTCTACCACCTACCTTACCTTTAAATTTGTGTTACTTCAAAACTTTTATTACTTTTATGGAGCTCGATTTTACCAATTATTTTGAACACTGTTCTTGGAAAATTGTTTATTTTGATAATTTTAGTTTATGGTTGGTAGGTAATGTTTAATAAACTGGTTATATTTGGTTTAATTCATTTCTATGGATCCTAGTAAAGACTACCCGACAAGTATTTTGTATTAGAATTAATATAGTGGAAGGTGGGGGCTAAAAATATATGGGTGGCCTCTCAGGTCGGGTGCGCCCAATTTCGGTTCGCCCATAGGTGCACTTGACGGAGGGTTAATGAGTTAATTGTATTCTTAATTAATATCGTCATGTGTAACCGTTTGAAATTTAAATTGTTTAGAAAAGGGTATATGTATGTAATTTTGTATTAGAATTTGGGAAGGACATTTTGTTTGCCAGCTTTTTCCCGACATTAGTGAAAAAGTCATTGGCATGGTTTAGGATTTTTTCCGGATTCCTTGAGAAGTCGACGGTCTCGCCATCAATATTGAGTGGTTTTAGGTCGTAGTACTTTAGATTGTTTTTAATATAGAATTAGTGTTATTATTTATTTCAGTTTGTAGTTTGTCTATGAAGTAAGTCCATGCATCATCAGCGTTGGGTGTGTGTATTAAGTTGTGCCAATAATTACTGGAATTTTTTTTTAGATTTTCATAAACAACCGTTTTATGCAATTATTGTGTTTAATTTTTGTATTTTAAGATGGTGTATTTAATGAAATCATAGTTGCATAGTACCTATCTCACTTTTAAATTCAATATCGAAAGTTCTGGAAAACGCAGTGAAAAAAAGACTATTAATCTATCTCGATAAACTTAACTTACTCTCAGATTGTCAACTCGGTTTTCGAACTAAAATGAGTACGGAACAGGCTAACTCTGAATTAACTAATTACATTGTTAAAAACACAGATGAAGGATCCAAGGTGATCGGAGTCTTTCTAGATCTTGTTAAGGCTTTTGATACTATCTCTCATGACATTCTGTACGAGAAACTAAAAAAAATTGGTATCAACGGACCGCCCCACGACTGGTTCATTAGTTATACTCAAAACAGAAAACAAATAGTAGAACTGAATAAATGCTACTGTTGCGGCGTGAATGGACTGTAGTTGCGATATTTTGTGAATTTGTTTGATTTGACTTACCAATATCTCCAAGCTGTCGGCACCTTCCACTTTGGTCTGCTTTAATCACCGGTAGGGTAATTGTTAGTATTGGAAGAGAGGTCAGGAAAGGGAAATTGTGATATTGGGTTTGCGAAATGGTCAATGCGTTAGAGATTGCTATTTTTATGCACTTTGTCACGGCGATCTTTTGCGGTATAACATTTGCCGTTTACAGCGCGGCGCGGTGGTTTTAATAACTCAAGATAGGTTATGCGGAAGCGGTAGGTCGGTTGAACCTTGCGGGCGGCGCGATAATTTTAACACAACTGAACTGATGTAGGTAAAAGCGCGGAACGCGGGCGGAAACAACCGAACCAAATATTATATGCAACAATTATAACTGGCCCGAGCAGCTACAGTGATCCGGAAGAAATCAAGTATGGTGTCCCTCAAGGTAGCGTCCTTGGTCCCCTTCTATTTCTCATTTACATAAACGAACTTACTGAGATTAAAATGGCTTCTATCGACTATAAGATAATCAGTTACGCAGATGATACGGTAATTTTAGTCAAAGGTCCAAGTTGGGAAAAGGCCTACAAAAATGCGGAAACCGGTATGTCAGAAATAAAAAATTGGCTCGACAAAAAATTACTTACCTTAAACATCTCCGAAACAAAATATTTAACTTTTAGCAAAACCATCACTGGGCAACCAAAAACCCTTCCGCCTTTATACCGACACCCATATACTCCCTCAAAATCCTCATACCACCTCTGCCAAAAAATAGAACATACTGACAACATCAAGTATCTAGGCTTAACAGTGGACCATAAATTAAACTGGGAACTTCACATTAACTCCCTCATAAAGAAAATCCGTAAACTATCATTTATTTTTAAAACTATAAGAAACATCATGTCACAAAAACAATTTAAAAATGTTTACTTCGCGCTATGTCAAAGTCTTTTAACGTACGGTTTATCAGCCTGGGGGGAGCCGCTGACAAGTTTTTTAAGCCCCTCAACACAACTCATAAAACATTATTTAGGATTATGTTCAAAAAACCATGTATGCATTCAACGGAAAATCTCCTAATTACAAATAATATACCTACTAGATATATGGAAACTATTCATTAAAAAGATCATTCAAATAAACTGCATAAAATCCTCACCATGCCACATAACTCACCCACATAACACAAGGGCAAAATCACAGAATCAACTTCAAGTGAATTAACAATAAAATTTATTGTTTTGAAGATAGCTTAGTTAAATTTTTTTTTTGTATTATTATTATTAACAAAAAAAAATAAAATTTATTGTTAAAATTTAGCTTATTATTATCAAAAATCAAAAAAAAAAAAATTAAAAAGTTAGTTTCATTATCTTCGCCGGTATGAGGATCGAACCGAGGGCGGCGCCTTGGGAAAGATGCGTTTTAACCCACGGAGCTATCAACACCTTTCGACGGTTGGTGAATATTACTAATATGTTATATATTGGTGACACAGGATTTATTTTACAAGTTTTTGTTTTATTATTATATTTTTTTAAAGTTCACTATATTTTGCACTGTTATTTATTAACCGTTCGTTGAATGGTGCAGAGAGTTGTGTCGTATAAAACCTTTTTGCAGCACGATTTAAGTTTCTTTCTTTTGCTTAAACTATCACGATGACAAGCACATTTCACATTCACGATATTTTTTAATTGAAGGGAATGTTCACAGAGCTACTTAGTCTTAGTGCCGAAGGGCAATGTTGTTTAATCACTTAACACTATAGTTTACTAGAAAAAAGGAGATTATATAAACAAAAAATGTTTTTTTTGACGGATCACGTCAATAACGCGTTTTCGTGTGTATAACACCCTCTGTTGATGATGTTGTTTTGGTACATATATTTCATTAATTCAACATTCTGATAGAATAATTATATTAAATTTAACCTTTAGATTATTCAGTAATATGAGAATTTCCTCCCAAATTTTAGTTATGCATCGAACATTATGGTGAAAAATTTTAAGGTTCGTGTAGTGTTTTCATTAGTTAATTATAAAATTTTATATCTGAAGATACATAATTATTAATTTTATCAGAAGATACTGTTTCATTATCTAAAATCAGTTCAGCCATTTTTAAAAACAATTCACACAGGAGCTTTATATTTTGTATTGGGAGCCCCGACACAGTGGCTAAAACCGGGAGTTCGCCCTATACCCGATAGTAGTAAATAGGTAAGATATATGACAGTTTGGAAACAATCACTGTAAAGTGATTTCTCAACAATAATTTACAACAGGAGCAGGATATGTATGGTAAGAGCGATCGGGCCAGTGTTCGATATATGTCAGAGCTCTTCAGCAACCTAAATAATTTTACACAATTCATCTGAATGTTTAATATATATTATTATGTCCGTGGCTGATTTCTTTACCAACATTTTTTCGTCTTTGTACTAAACGTACAAAAACTTTTTTCCTTGCATATATTTTTGGTTTTCCATGGAAGTTCTTTGAAGTAAGGATTAAGAATAGCACTTATAAAATCATTTTTTCGGTTTACTAGTAGAAGGTTTCTTTTGCGAATATCGGTGAATCTGATGCATTATCGGGGGAGCTCCAGGTCGTCTGTCGGGAATCCTTTTGGCATCCAGGATATCCTGGGGGAGAAGTTCTATACCTACAGCCGCTGCCAGCTTCTAGACGGTCTCCGAGGGTTGTTCACCTTCACATGGTGGTTTTCCTGCGACCTCCAATGCATCCTCCTTTGAAATCTGTTCGACACTGGCCAGGCAAATTTCGAATTTTTTTATAATAAGGTTTTTTTCATTTAATTCCTTTCGTTTTCTACCTCCGATATTAAATTTGCAAAAGTATTCATTTTTGTAGTGAGGTCGTCATATTGGCTGCTGATAAAATGTCTAGAAGTTCGTGCATCTTTGTTTTCGTTGTCTATTCTTTTAAACAATTCTTTTTTCATGGTCTCAAATTTAATCTCCATCTACTTTGTGAAGATTCCAATATTGGTCACACTGGTTGGTCTCACTTTGCTCCTAGTTTGGTTCTCGGCAATAGTTGTTCTGATACTGCACTGCAGCAAATTGTCAAAAATAACATGAACCGTACTCAACTATTTTGTGCCCGGCACAATTTTTTTATGTTGCACTTGTGATAGTGTTTTATTGGTTATATGGTCCGTAATAAAAATCACTTTAAATAACACTTTATAGGCTTCGTAGTAAATATACTTTTGTAGGCTTTTGGAATTTGTACACTTTACTTTCTTTTCAATTTATACGGGATGTACTGAACAGGAGTACGCACAAGACTGTAGATTTGGGCACCGGGTCCAAACCGTGTCTTTAGCCGATGAGAATGCTCCTTTACGGCCGATAGTGATGATAGTTGTAAAAGTCGATGGCAATCTGCCTCCCGCACCCGGTGCTCGGTGAATGTTGGGCACTGGGTGTGCTGTTGTCTCTGCTCGATTCTGGCGTTTGGCGGTTTCCTAACAGGGCCGGCTGATCTTGAAGAGGTAAACATCAGAAGATTTGGAGCAGAAGACTATTCGAGGTGAGGCAGGTGAAGGCCACGAGTCACTTGTAAAAAGTAGTAAAACACTTGTTTGTTGGTAAAAATGAACTGATTTATTTTAATTATGTAGCTGCTTATATCCTATTCGGTCAACTTTCAACCGAAATAAATACACAAAGATTCACTATGCTACGAGGTTCCTGGATTTTTGTAGAGACAAATATGTAAATTAATTATAAAAAAATGGTTAAATTGAAATCGTTAAAAAGACATTTTAAATATCTCCTCAGTGGTAGCATATCGCAAATAGTTTTTATTTGACTACCGCTGAGGAGATTTACAAGTAAAAACAGGTAATATCGACATATTTGTAAAATTTAAATTAATTAGTGAAATTTATATACACAAAATTAAACACCGTTCCGGTCGGCCGAGGTACGCGCTCACTCAGTCACTCAGTTATTCCCTCTCTCCTATTTATTAGAACATGAATAAAGTTTCATTCTACTGTGGGTAAGCATGGGTATTTTTAGATTCCACTCTGTTGAACATAGATAGTGGCAGTCCAGACATGAAAAAGGTTTTTCGCCACTATGGGTAAGCATTTGCTTTTTTGAGAAATATTTACTGACACCCGAATAGTTACAGTCGGAACATAAAAGGGTTTTTCACTACAGCAAGTGACGTTTCAGATTTCCCTTTGTTAAACATGAATAGTTGCAGTCGGGACATGAAAAAGGTTTTTCTCCACTGTGGGTAAACATGTGCATTTTTAGATTCGATTTTTTAGAACATTGGTAGTTGCAGTCAGGACATGAAATAGGTTTTTCATAACTGTGTGTAAACATGTGAATACTTAGATCACCCTTTTTATAACATCGATAGTTGCAGTCGGGACATGAAAAAGGTTTTTCGCCACTGTGGGTAAGCATATGCTGTTTTAGTAAATATTTACTCGCACCCGAATAGTTGCAGTCGGAACATGAAAACGGTTTTTCCCCATTGTGTGTGAGCATGTGTCTTTTAAGATTCCCCTTTATAGAACATAAAAAGTTGCAGAAGGGACATGAAAAAGGTTTTTCTCCATTGTGGGTTAACATGTGCATTTTTAGACTCGACTTTGTAAAACATAGATAGTTGCAGTCGGGACATGAAATAAGGTTTTCTCAAGTGTGGGAAAACATGGGCTTTTTTAGATTCCCTTTTTTATTACATCGATAGTTGCAGTGAGGACATGAAAAAGGTTTATCTCCACTGTGGGTAAACATATATTTTTTTAGTAATTTTTTTCTCACACACGAATAGTTGCTGTCGGCAAATAAAAAAGATTTTTCTCTACTGTGGGTAAACATGTGCATATTTAGCTGTCTTACTGTCGTACATGAATAGTTAGCAATTAGAACACGGATTATGTTTCTTTCTATTGTGGGTAAGCATGTGCATTTTTAGATTCCCCTTTTTATAACATCGATAAACGCAGTCGGGACATGAAAAAGGTTTTTCACCACTGTGGGTAAGAATATGCTGTTTTAAGAAATACTTACTCACACCCGAATAGTTGCAGTCGGAACACGAAAAAGGTTTTTCTGTACTGTGTGTGAGCATGTGTCTTTTTAGAGTTCCCTTTATAGAACATAAAAAGTTGCAGTCGGGACATGAAAAAGGTTTTTCTCCACTGTGGGTAAACATGTGCATTTTTAAATGCCCCTTTTTATAACATCGATAGTTGCAGTCGGGACATGAAAAAAGTTTTTCTCCACTATGGGTCAGCATGTGACGTCTTAGATTTCCCTTTGTTAAACATGAATAGTTGCAGTCGGGACATGAAAAAGGTTTTTCTCCACTGTGGGTTAACATGTGCATTTTTAGACTCGACTTTGTAGAACATAGATAGTTGCAGTCGGGACATGAAATAGGGTTTTCTCCAGTGTGGGTAAACATGTGCTTTTTTAGATTCCCTTTTTTATTACATCGATAGTTGCAATCGGGACATGAAAAAGGTTTTTCTCCACTGTGGGTAAACATGTGCATTTTTAGATTCGATTTTTTAGAACATTGATAGTTGCAGTCAGGACATGAAATAGGTTTTTCATTACTGTGTGTAAACATGTGAGTACTTAGATCACCCTTTTTATAACATCGATAGTTGCAGTCGGGACATGAAAAAGGTTTTTCGCCACTGTGGGTGAGCATATGCTGTTTTAGTAAATATTTACTCGCTCCCGAATAGTTGCAGTCGGAACATGAAAACGGTTTTTCCCCTTTGTGTGTGAGCATGTGTCTTTTTAGATTCCCCTTTATAGAACATAAAAAGTTGCAGTCGGGACATGAAAAAGGTTTTTCTCCACTGTGGGTAAACATATGCATTATTAGACTCGACCTTTGAGAACATAGATAGTTGCAGTCGGGACACGAAAAAGATTTTATTCCACCGTGCATTAACATGTGCTTTTTTAGAGAATCCTTTCTTAAACATGAATAGTTGCAGTCGGAACATGAAAGAGGTTTTTCTACACTGTGGGTGCTAAGGTGCATTTGTAATGCTGACCTGAGAGAGCAGTAATAACTGCAATGGGAACAAAAAAATATTTTATCCCCAGGATGCGTCTTCACGTTTGACAAGTCTGAAAAAGATTATGAATAAATTTCTTGAGTACGGTAAATTCATATAAACGCATAAATTAGGAGAGCGCGAATTGTTAAGGTTAACAAAACAAAGTCGCTTTTACCTGCTGTGTGGGAAATACTTTCGGAGCGCTCTAAGCATTCGTTTTTAACATCCGGAAGGTCTATGTCAATATCAAAGTTAGGAATTCCTCTTCCAAACTCTTCTCGGTGTTCAGGTTCTGTCTTGATGGTAATAGTTTCCACCTTAATGGTACCTGGAGAAACAAAACAGCAATATGTACGTTGACATGCAAATACGAATAACCTATTACATTAATAATTATGGCCTTCCTTCTCCGAAAGGAGTTATAAGAAAACAGATTGTTTCTATTAACATATATATAAATCTGGTAGAAGCGGAAACTAAGACTGGGGGCTTATTAAAGAATTAAAAAAGGACCCCAGGACTGATGCTTCAAGAAGTAAAACATTTAGTCATTATCCTGCACTCCTTTAGAATATATATTTTTTGGTTTAATATATTGTCAGTGAAATAATATTTTTGTACATCAATACACATATTTTAATGGACATGCATAACTTAAATCATGTATAATAAAGGTTTAAACTTTAGAAATTGGAAATTTTGTCAGTATTTTAAGTGCAGTTTGACAATTTACTGTGAAGATACATTTTAAAGGAAACGTATAAATTTTATTCGTAGAACTCCATATATATATTTTTTTAAATTTATTTAACCGAAATTCCATTATATAATTATTTAGTTCTGCAAGTATTTTTTGTTATTGTTAGATCTGTTTCGCCTTTCAAGACCATTTTCAAACTGTGGTTTAAAAAATGCGGACTAAATATAGCTTTCAAAACCAATAATAACATGGGAACAAACCTTAAAAATTCTAAAAGTAGAAATCCTAAACATAATAAAAGTGACATATATGAATTAAAATGTGACCACGCCGACTGCAACGCTACTTATATAGGACAGAAGGGAAGGGCTTTCTCAACTAGATTCAAAGAACATATAAGATGTTATAATAATAAAAGCACGTTTTCAAAATTTGCAAAACATCTCTCAGTAAATAATCACGTCCCGCTTGATCAGTAAGTCGGTTTAACTGGTAATAAGTCATATCAAATTGGGAGGAGGTAAATAGAATCATATTAATAAGTCGTCTAAAGGTGGCTCAAACCACAGTTTGAAAATGGACTTGAAAGCCGAAACAGCTGTAACAATAACAAAAACTATAAAATACTTTCATAACTTAATAATTATATTATGAAATTTCATTTTAATTAAATTTAAAAAAAAGACAAGAGAGGACGCCATAAAGAATGATATATGTGGTTTCTGCGAATCATTCCGAAACGGGAAATTTACTAAATAGTACATCTTACTGGTTGTCGGAGTACTCTCCGCATACTGCAAATATTCCTTCTTCACATCCGGGAGGTTGATTTCTATATATATATACGGCTTTTCACCTCCACGCCCTTCCTGGGACCCTGGCTCCTCCTTGATGGAAACACTCTCTGGGTTTGGAAGATCCATGGCCTTCTTTAACTTAGTCCTAGCTTAAAATAAATCAAACCTGAAACAATATTGAACAACTGATCCTATTTACCAGTGGTTAAAACAACTTAAAAGTAATCATTTTCAGTTGGAACGAAATATTCAAAACCTCGGTGGTGAACTCGACCACTTAATAAAACAATAAATATCATAGACGATTATTTGACCTAGGCATCAAAGATGTCAAATATTTTAGTTTTGTCAGTCATACGACTAAGTTAAAGTGTTATCGCATAAAGCAAACAATGCTTACAGGTGTCCCGTTGACAGTTTGTTTATAATGCGTATTATGCGAGTCATTACATTACATGGAATGACTCGCATACTACATTACCTTTATATATTATGAATTTACTGGTCATGGTGATTTAAATACGAACTAGAATTATGTTTGCAATAGTTAACCTTGCGGGAAAAACATATGCATGACAAAAATAAGATTAAAATGTATTATATCTCACAGTCGCTTTCACCAATAAAACCGCTAAGAAGAGAGACCGCTCAGTTCCAATAGAGAACTAAATCCAATGTTGACTTCACAAATACACAAACTTGACTGGCAGTAAATGAGTTATTATCGTGACAGTACAGGTTTTGTTCAAGTTAAAAACTGTCAAATTTAGTATGGTGTACATTTGAGTGAGTCGAACCAGTTGCTTCAATGTCATCTGACAGAAAGATACCCTCAGTATCACTCTGGATTTCCATTCAGAACAGGGAAGATGCTTTAAATGGCTTTTGCCTTATTTTATGACCTGATATGGTATACATAACTAAATGTACAACAAAGGTTTCTATTTCGAGGTTTTGGGTAAATAAACCATATTGACAATAAGCAAACAATTTCGAGGTTTTGGGGAAATAAACTATATAGACAATAAGCAAACGCGAGAAAAAATATGTGATGTAATTAACTTTTACGAAAAAGTAAGAAATTACTGTTCAGTGTAAAGAGATAAACTTACTAATCGCTTGGTTGGCATTTGTGACGGCAGCTGTAAGTTTACAATGAACATACATGTAAACATGTATTTACATGTACCGTGTAAACTTAGTTGCTGTTGGGTAACTCAGTATATTATATCGCGAATGTCGCTAAATGTGACATATTCCAAAAATAAACATGCATTAATTAGGGGGCTAAGGTCTCACTTGGTCAATATAACGTGAACCTACTTACATACAAGGAGACAATTGAAATTTGAAGAAGAAACGTCTAGTGCATAAAAATAGCAATCTCTAACGCATTGACCATTTCGCAAACCCAATATCACAATTTCCCTTTCCTGACCTCTCTTCCAATACTAACAATTACCCTACCGGTGATTAAAGCAGACCAAAGTGGAAGGTGCCGACAGCTTGGAGATATTGGTAAGTCAAATCAAACAAATTCACAAAATATCGCAACTACAGTCCATTCACGCCGCAACAGTAGCATTTATTCAGTTCTACTATTTGTTTTCTGTTTTGAGTATAACTAATGAACCAGTCGTGGGGCGGTCCGTTGATACCAATTTTTTTTAGTTTCTCGTACAGAATGTCATGAGAGATAGTATCAAAAGCCTTAACAAGATCTAGAAAGACTCCGATCACCTTGGATCCTTCATCTGTGTTTTTAACAATGTAATTAGTTAATTCAGAGTTAGCCTGTTCCGTACTCATTTTAGTTCGAAAACCGAGTTGACAATCTGAGAGTAAGTTAAGTTTATCGAGATAGATTAATAGTCTTTTTTTCACTGCGTTTTCCAGAACTTTCGATATTGAATTTAAAAGTGAGATAGGTACTATGCAACTATGATTTCATTAAATACACCATCTTAAAATACAAAAATTAAACACAATAATTGCATAAAACGGTTGTTTATGAAAATCTAAAAAAAAATTCCAGTAATTATTGGCACAACTTAATACACACACCCAACGCTGATGATGCATGGACTTACTTCATAGACAAACTACAAACTGAAATAAATAATAACACTAATTCTATATTAAAAACAATCTAAAGTACTACGACCTAAAACCACTCAATATTGATGGCGAGACCGTCGACTTCTCAAGGAATCCGGAAAAAATCCTAAACCATGCCAATGACTTTTTCACTAATGTCGGGAAAAAGCTGGCAAACAAAATGTCCTTCCCAAATTCTAATACAAAATTACATACATATACCCTTTTCTAAACAATTTAAATTTCAAACGGTTACACATGACGATATTAATTAAGAATACAATTAACTCATTAACCCTCCGTCAAGTGCACCTATGGGCGAACCGAAATTGGGCGCACCCGACCTGAGAGGCCACCCATATATTTTTAGCCCCCACCTTCCACTATATTAATTCTAATACAAAATACTTGTCGGGTAGTCTTTACTAGGATCCATAGAAATGAATTAAACCAAATATAACCAGTTTATTAAACATTACCTACCAACCATAAACTAAAATTATCAAAATAAACAATTTTCCAAGAACAGTGTTCAAAATAATTGGTAAAATCGAGCTCCATAAAATGATATGAAAAAAAAAATATATATATAAATACTTATAATGAATCACCAATATCTAACCTTACTTTAATTTGATTTGTAATTATTAAGTTATGATCTTTACCTGATCAAAATTTGAGTATTGATCTGGTACAAAATTTTCCACAAAAACGTCATTATTACTGCAATCAAAGTAGTCCACAATAATAGTACAATCCTCGAATAATGTAATTTCACTAGTATCCATTTCCGGCGTTAGGATTTTTTCTCTAACCTGTAAACGAAATTGTTATTATAAAAATTATAAAAAATTGTGCACCAATGATTATAAAAATAAGCTCACAATAATACTGGGGCAAAAGGATTGAATCATTTTCTTCATTATAAAACAATAATACCTACTCACATGAGATGTCGTGGATTGGTAGCAAGAATCATCATTTTCGGAACACGTTTTTTCACAAGATTCACCATTTTTAGTGTCCTTTTACTAACTTTTTCAGTAATTGACATGTTCTTTAATGTTTCAAACAAATTAAAATGAATAAATTACGTTTTACACTGTTTAAAATACTCTAAATAATATGAATCTGACAGGAATGACAGTTGGGCTTAAGGGCCCACTATTCGAATTTCATCCAATTTCCGACATATTTTCCTTAAAAGTTTGAAGTTTTTAAGCTCTTAAAAAAATATATGTTATTCTTTAAGATAGTATCTATTTGTTCCAAAAGCCGAAACGGTAATTATTAGAAATTCCCTCGATAGAAATAAATCGCAAAGTATGCTCCGAAAAATATTATTAACACGTTTATTTCTGTTATTTTACAAGTTATGTGTATGAAAAAAATCACAATGCTTCTTTTAATGCTACTCAATAGACCCCAAAAGTGATTTTTGCTATTTTTGAAATACGCCGTGATTTATTAAACATTTTCACAACAGTCGCTTACGTCTTATGATTCTAAGCATGATTATTGCAGCCCCTCTCACTTCCTCACGCGCGTACGCTATCTGCCTTTCAGTCACTGCTTAGAGAGCTTCGCGGACGGTCGTGTTGTTCTCCGTTTCGTGATTTCTACTAAATAATATTTATCGTAAATAATAATATTGTATTCCGAAAATGGGAAATAAACGAAAAAGTGCTCGTATTTCTAAGAAAAGACTATTTCGTTCGAAACAAAAACGCATGGTGGACATTGTAAGGTAAGAAGAAAAATATAAATTTTGATTTGATGAATATATTATTATTTACTATTACGTAGGTAATATTTATTATAAAAATAAATTATTTATATATTGTGTAACAAAGGTGACAGGTATTGTTTTATTTTTCAGAATGCGTACTTTGGGAGATAAATCTATTGCCTATTTATAGATAATTTTAAGCGTATATCAGTTCATAAATATTGTTTTTTCAAAGATGGGAAATAAGCGAAAGACATCTCGTATTCCAAAGAAAACAATATATCTCCAAAGATATACAAAAAAGCTTATATTTATTATAAACATTTGTAATTCATATTTTTATTTATGTATTGTGTAGTAAAAAGTTATAAAAATTATTATTTTATTTTTTTCAGAATACGATAAACGATAATTTATTATAAAAATTAATTATTATTTTTATTTATGTATTGTGTAGTAAAACGTTATAAAAATTATTATTTTATTTTTTTCAGAATACGTACTTTGGGAAATAAAACTAATTCCAAAACATTAGAAATTACAGGGCAAGTTCTTATTAATTCTGCTCCTTAGAGTAATATTACTCTAAGATCTGCTCTAATGATTCACAATGCAACGATGTCCGAAATATAATATAATATGTAATAATAATATACGGGCCATCTGTTTCAAATAACAATACTCGAACGTGGAATTCAGAATAATAATGAACATGCGAGCGAAAGAAGCTATTGAAAGTTCTGAAACTGTGGGAAATATAATTTAATAAAATAAAATACTTTTTTGTTTTAAAATCACGATATTTATTAATTTAAGAACCGACCGGTTTCGCTTTACTTAAGCATCATCAGGGTACAAATTAATACTAAACAAGAAGTACATAATGTGTGCATATATATAACAAAATATAGAGGGAGACAACATGATACAAATATAAGCAACACAAAGACGGTCATAAAATACATTAACATAAGTGCACAAGTAATGGAAAACCGCTAGATAATTATGTAGACTAATGGGTTATACGAATAAATCGGGAGAAACAAAACATCAATAAAACCTCAATAATAACGGTTTTTCCGAATTCGCAAATCATTTGATGGATAGCTTGCCTTCCTGAATAAATCTAATTTTATTTAATCATTTACGGCCAAGATATTTTTGACAATGGTGTGTTTTTATCTTTCTGTATTCCAATCATTTAGCTTTGCTTCTAGGGTTGTGCCCCAGTATTGCTTTTTGGTGACTGTAAACGGATCTCTCGGCATTTAATGAAACTGCAGCAGAACAAAGGCTGTTGCTATATTGACGTTCATGGTATGTTTTGCTCAGATTGACGATACGGTTTCCAGATCTGCATTTCGCTCGAAGCATGTTTAGGGTAATAAGTTTATAGTTTAGGGTTCTTTCACCGTATTTATGGGAACATTTCAAAACCACCAATCTTTCATTTTGAGTGAATCTTGTGTTTGTGATTAAATTATATTTGACAATTTAAACAAATAATATTTAGAGAAGTTAAAAATAAAATTGAAAGTTCACTGAAAGCTTAAACTATTAAAAGTAGTAATTTCATAAAAATGTAAATAAATAGAGCCCCTTTCACATTTTAGAATGTAATTTTATGTTGCTTACATGTTTTATTACTCTTTATAATTATTGAATTGTTTAAATGAATAAATAAATAATTACAAAAAAGTCTTCTGATTTGTAAGTCCTCAGGAAGCACTAAGGATCTTTCTATCTATCTTTATAATATAATAAATTTGATGAGCATAAAAATGTAAACGTGTATATAATTTATATAAATGTACAAAAGTAGATATTACACGTGTATAAATATTATATTGCGCATATTATACAAGATGTCGGGGGTAAAGTGCACAAACTTCGGGAGGTGATTCTAATTGATAGTACAAGTAAAAAAGAAACAAAACTTTTTTTGGAATTCCAACGTTTTAAGATAGTTTTCGAGTAAAAAAGTTTAATTTTTTGTATAGAAAAAAAAAAAATTTCTTCTACGGAAAATAAATTTTTGTGGAAAAAATTTGGAAATTCGAATAATTTCCATTTCTTTTTTACTTCTTCTAGCATTTAGAATAACCTCCTGAAGTTTGAGCACTTTACCCCCGGACACCCTATAAAAATAACCATATAAGGAAAACCTTATTGATGTAAAAATATATTTATTGATTTTATAAAAGTTATAAATTACTTTTATAAAAGTGATAATAGTATTTTAGTAAAGTAAAGTAATTTGTATACCTATACAAATAACTTTCGTAAATGTTTTTTGTAAAATTTAAAAAAAAAAATAATTAATTAAATCCGTAATAAAACCCATATTTTGAGAACCATCTTCATTTCGACTTCGTTCCTTAGAGTAATAATATACTAGAGACCGCACTAATATTTGTACAAATCGTTGACATACTCGCAAAATAAAGCTCTCCCTTTCAGCTCGGTTCCATTAACGTACAAAAAACAGAGACAAACAATTTCTGTTAAAAACATACTGTGTAAACGGGAAGCGACTTTTTGGAGCGGGCGAAGTTCACGCCAGTGTGATTTGCTCGGTGCTAACTAAAAATGGGTCTGTTTTTCTAAAATTGCAATAGATGTCGGTAATTTAATTTCGTTATTTAAATTATTAAATAATCCCCAAAATTATTCCTAATACGAATTCAGACACCTCTGTCGGATTCTTTTAACACTAAATATTGTTTATTTTGTGGGTGTTGCCCAAATCTAAATTCTTTACGCGGAAAGCGGGCCCTTAATGGTAAGTGCTGCCACCATACGGGAATATTTTCAAAATATGTCAGGCAAAAATAAGTAAGTGACTTTGCCAAGCAGTGTTGCCCATAGTGTGAGCAAAACCTAATCACAGAAGTCAGTAAGTGATGTTACAAATCTTAGCCTGTTCTATTTTGATCTTAGGAGCACTTACATTTATTTTGACTATGAAAAAGAGTAATTTATCCTTATAATATCACTTACAAGTTTTTACCAGACGAAGATATTGACCAAGTGATGACAAATATCAAAAAATATCATTTTACGAAAAAATGTAGTTATTAACTTCTGCTAGCAACCCGACGATATACAGACTTTGCCAAAGCATTTGATAAAATTAATCAAAAATGATTACTAAGAAAACTTTGGTCATTAGGACGTGATAATTTATTTCGTTGGGTTACATCTTATATACTCAACAGATCACAGGCAGTGGCAATAAAGGGCTTCGAATCAGATTTCAATGAAATATTCTCTGGGATCCAACAGGGTTCTCATCTCGGACCATTTTTTTTCATTTTATATATTAATGATTTGATCAATGTTGTAAAATATTCTGAAATAGAATTATTTGCTGATGATGCTAAGCTATACAAGCCAATGAAAAGTCTAAACGATTGTGTCAATTTACAACATGATTTAAACAATATATCCACCTATTGCCAACAAAATCAACTTTATCTAAATGTTTCAAAATGTCATCACATCGTCATTTCGAGAAATAAAAATAAGATATTATTTAATTATTCTTTAAACAACAACAACATTGCAACAGTCTCAGATATTCGTGATCTCGAAATAATCCTTGATAGTAAACTACAATATAACCTTCATATACATCAATTCACCAATAAAGCTGTTAAAATGTTAGGCTTCATCATAAGAAACACAAAACTTTTTAATAGCATCGATATCATTAAGCAACTCTACTTTGCCTATGTACGAAGTCATTTGGAGTTTGCATCAGTTGTTTGGTCTCCATTTTTCAAAATCCACATAAACAAAATCGAAGCAATTCAAAACAAATTCCTAAAATATCTTTGTTACAAGTCATTTGTAAGATTTAATAATTATGCAGAGGCAGCTTCCTACTTTAAAATAGATTCACTGAGTATACGGAGGCATCATAAGGATGCACTATTCCTGTATTAAGTAGTTAACAATAATATTCAATGCCCAGAGTTGCTAAATAAGATTCCATTCAATGTACCTGCGCGTTCAACACGCTCTTGTGTCCTGTTCAGGGTTGATCAAAGTAAAACGAACTCTAAGCAGAATTCTTGCCTAAACAGACAATGCAATAATTACAAAAGCGTATTATCTAAGGTTTATATTTTCACTTGCGAACTTACCAAATACAAGAGGTCCATAAAAGAATATTTCTCTGATTGTTTGTGAATAATGTTTATGTCTCTATTGTCAATATCTCTGATATGATTTGATTTATATCTACAACCTCTCTCCATGGCTATAAATGTATTGTTTTGTAAATTTTTCGTTTTATATAATCTTTTGTTTTGTATAATTTTTCTTTAATTCATATTCCTTTCTCACAAATTTAAATTATGCTGTCTTAATTAAGGTCACAAGGAGGAAATCCATCATTGGTTTTATTTTACTCAATAACACTTATGTACAAACCGATTAAATGTAAACTGTCGATTCGCCAAAAAATGAATAAATAAATAAAGTGTGCATTTTGTGGATCAGTTACAAATATTCTAATGTGGCGTGTGGAGTGGTGGCGGTAAACATCGATTGAACTATAATTATTACCTGGTCTGTGTAGCCTCTGAATTGGCGAATTTCCCAAATAATTATTAGCACACTTTGGAATATTATAGAGAGCAGTCTGTCTTGTATAACGCGTGGGTACACAAAAAGTAATATGGTCTTATAGAGAGCAGTCTGTCTTGTATAACGCGTGGGTACACAATAAGTAATATGGTCTAATAGAGAGCAGTCGGTCTTGTATAACGCGTGGGTACACAATAAGTAATATGGTCTAATAGGAGCAGTCTGTGTTGTATAACGCGTGGGTACACAATAAGTAATATGGTCTAATAGGAGCAGTCTGTGTTGTATAACGCGTGGGTACACAATAAGTAATATGGTCTAATAGAGAGCAGTCTGTATTGTATAACGCGTGGGTACACAATAAGTAATATGGTCTAATAGAGAGCAGTCTGTGTTGTATAACGCGTGGGTACACAATAAGTAATATGGTCTAATAGAGAGCAGTCTGTCTTGTATAACGCGTGGGTACACAATAAGTAATATGGTCTAATAGAGAGCAGTCTGTGTTGTATAACGCGTGGGTACACAATAAGTAATATGGTCTAATAGAGAGCAGTCTGTCTTGTATAACGCGTGGGTACACAACAAGTAATATGGTCTAATAGAGAGCAGTCTGGGTTGTATAACGCGTGGGTACACAATAAGTAATATGGTCCAATAGAGAGCAGTCTGTCTTGTATAACGCGTGGGTACACAATAAGTAATATGGTCCAATAGAGAGCAGTCTGTCTTGTATAACGCGTGGGTACACAATAAGTAATATGGTCTAATAGAGAGCAGTCTGTGTTGTATAACGCGTGGGTACACAATAAGTAATATGGTCTAATAGAGAGCAGTCTGTCTTGTATAACGCGTGGGTACACAACAAGTAATATGGTCTAATAGAGAGCAGTCTGGGTTGTATAACGCGTGGGTACACAATAAGTAATATGGTCCAATAGAGAGCAGTCTGTCTTGTATAACGCGTGGGTACACAATAAGTAATATGGTCTAATAGAGAGCAGTCTGTCTTGTATAACGCGTGGGTACACAACAAGTAATATGGTCTAATAGAGAGCAGTCTGGGTTGTATAACGCGTGGGTACACAATAAGTAATATGGTCGAAAAGTGAAAAGTCGACATTTTGTAATCAAGTCGTAAAAAAATATTTTCTGGCGCTTACACTACTAACGCTGTTTAAACCCTATGAGATAGATCAAAATAATTTCTTCGGAATTGTATTTCTTTAAAAGGCCTACAAAAAAGTTCAGGATAGCATATAAGTTCAGGATAGCATATCTCCTAAGAATAACCCCCAGCAACGCCAGGTACACGTCAGCTGGTAATTAAGAAATGTTAGAAATTTACGCTGCCCTCTCTTGATATTTAGTTGGTGAATCTTATTCAGTGGAGCCCAGATTGTGGAATTATACTCTACATTGATTCTCGCCAACCCAGTGAATAATAATTTAGATGATTTAATTGATTTAAAATCTTTCCCTGTCCTCAAAATAAACACCAAACATATCATTGCACTGTTATTTATTTCATTTATATGCGGAACAAAAGTTAATTTATTATCAAAAATAATAAGTAATTTCTCAGTCTATTATATTTGTGTTAGGTCTATTGTGTCATTTACGGAACTACTAAATGTTGACTTAAGGTAAATGGGGGTCCGCTCGTATGTATACCCATTTGAATCTCGTGGACCCCCAAGTTTTATTCTCGCCGACATAGACCCCCAGCAAGCCTATATCGACCCCTGGGGGTCCATATAGACCTCTTTGGGAACCTCTGTTCTAAAGAAAGCAACGGAGTTTGATAGGGTTTTCACTATCATTTAGAGAATTTCTTCCGGAAGGTTATGGATATTATATTTACAGATAGTAGATAAAAGTCGAGCAACGCCGGGTTCACGTCAGTTAGTAACTAATAAAATGCATTATTTTCGATTTCCGGAAACTGAAATATTTACTTCTCATTATTATCTTAGTCATAAGTCACTAGATATAAGTCTTAGATGTAAGTCACTAGTTTTAAGTCAGTAGTTCTAGTAACAATTATTTTTATAAGCAATAATTATTATCCTGAAACACTCATCCGCATTGAAAAATCTCCTGATAAAAGATACATGACGCCAACGGGACTTGAACCCGTGTCCTTTCGATTTCCGGTCGACAGCTCTGACCACTGAGCTATGGCGGCTTATCTCTTATCCGCGAAATAATTCAATATATACTAGTGTTTCATTCAACAATTACTGCTTGTTATATTTTTTCACCTGAAAACAACCAACTTTATTTTATTTATTTATTTATTTATTAACGGACATCGTCCAAATTACAAAATAATAACACGAATAAAGTAAAATGAAAAATATAGGAGTAGACAAAGGTACATGAAAGCAAAGACATATGGTATATATAATATAAGAAAATAAAGTGACAAGTCGAATCAAGTCAAGAATACTCCGTGGGTCAGGACCACAGGACACTTATAATATTCCGTCACTTGTTTAGCGACTGGCAAAAATTATTTAGACTTATCCCAAAAAAGTTAAGGTTTTGACTTGAGTTGACCAGTCTACACATTCTGGACAATGGTGAATAATATCCATAATTTGTCGAATGATGGTTGAGAAAGAGCAGTTCATTATTTCTGAGTCTTTGCGAGGGGATATTGAAGAGAATGAGTTGCAGTAGCGTAGGTGAATCAATAATACCATTTATAATTTTGAAGAAGTAAATGAGGTCATTTCTTTCCCGACGGACTTCCAAAGGAGAGAGGTTTAGAGTTCGTTCAATTTCATCATATGAGTATTTACCTTTTTCTAAACCTAGCCTCCTAGCAATCCCTCTTAAGAACCGATGTTGAACAGATTCAATGCGTCGAATGTGGACAGCATAAAAAGGAGACCAAATAACACAAGCATATTCAAGATGGGGGCGAAACAAGGAGCAGTAAAGAGTTCTAAGGGTATTTACGTTTTTGAAGTCCGAAGTGATTCTAGTGATGAAACCAAGTAGTTTGAGCGATTTATTAACGATTGCAGTTATGTGATCCCGAAAAGAAAGCTTGCTATCAAGAGAGACACCGAGGTCTTTAATAGATGTAACTGTTGTTAAGCAAATATTATTAAGTTTGTATTCGAAGACAATCGGTTTTTTTGATCTATAGAAGGACATAATTTTGCATTTATCGACATTTAGTTTCAAGCAATTAATTTTACACCAATCATTGAAAGAGTCGATATTCGATTGGAAAAGAAGGCAGTCATCGGGATTTTTTATTATCTTTAGAATCTTATTGTCGTCCGCAAAAAGCCAAAAGCGTGTATGAGAAAAAATACTAATAATGTCGTTTATAAACAAGTTAAAAAGAAGCGGTGCTAGATGTGCTCCTTGAGGTACGCCGGACGTTACTTCAATAATAGTAGACGCAAAGTTGTTTAATTTAACTCTTAGTTTTCTATTGCTTAAATAAGAATTAAAGAATGATAGCAAGGGGTTTCTAATACCGATAGCATATAGTTTGGCCATAAGGATTGAGTGGTTTACTTTGTCGAAAGCTTTAGAGAAGTCGGTATATAGAACATCTATTTGTGAGTTATCTTCTAGACCATTGACGATGGAATTGGTAAAGGATAGTAAGTTAGTAGTAGTAGATTTAGCAGATCTAAATCCATGCTGTTCCTCGATCAGTACATTTTTAAAGATAGGTGTGATTTTCTTCGTGATTATTGACTCAAATATTTTAGGAATATGGGATAATATCGATATGGGTCTATAGTTTTCTACGTTCGACTTATTGCCTGATTTGAAAATAGGTCTGATATAAGAAACTTTCCAGGAGTCTGGAAAAGTGGCAGATGATATTGACAAGTTATATAACAAACAAATTGGCTTAGATATAGTAAATTTACATTCCTTCAGTAATATTTCTGGAATATCATCAGGACCAGTGCTAGTTTTGCTGGGGAGATTTTTTAAGGAGTTAAAGACATCTATAAGTGTAATTTGGCAATTATTTTAATCAATAGTATTAGTATAGTTGAGTGGAGGGATAGTGCACGAGGTATCAGAATAGACGGAGGAGAAGTGTTTAGCGAAAAGGTTAGCAATGTCGAGACCGTTGGAAGCATGATTTTTATGAAAGAACATACTTGGAGGGAGATCATTATCATTAGTACTTTTTTGTTTAACAAATTTCCAGAATTGTTTAGGGTTAAGATTTAATTGTGTCTCAGTGAGTTCGATGTAGGATTTGTAGCACCTAACAGATTCGATTTTGGATAGTTCTCTTAGCTGAGAAAATTTATGGTAAAGCGCCAAGTTGTTCGTACATTTGAATAATTTGTGTATTTTCTTTTTCTCGATTATCAACTTCTTTAGTTTCATGCTGAACCAAATGGGAAACTTAGGCTGGGAATAAGTTCCCTTAGGTACAAATAAGTCTATGGCATGAGTTATACATTCGTTGAATTTAAATGTATCATCGTTAATATTGATGTTCGATTCAAGAAATGTCCAGTCAGTTTGGGCGAGATATCTGTTCATGCTAGTATAGTCACCTTTGTTAAATTTGTAGTGGTATGTAACCGTTGATTTTAAGGTAACATTTTTGAAAGGATTAGTGAAGTTGATATCGAGTGGTGGGTGATATTTATCTATTGGTAGTAATGAGTCAGAAGCTTCACTAACACAAACTCTAGGCGTGTTAGTAAAGATCAGGTCAAGACAGTAACCTTGACAGTTATGGATTGAGTTTAGTTGGAACATGTTCAAGAAGGCAAATAGATTCATTATTATAGAAGCTTGAAGGGAAATATAACTAGGAGTTTTTACACCATGATTGTCATTGAGCCATATTACCTTCGGTAGATTGTAATCACCGCAAATAAATAATGAATCGGCATTTATAGAAATACGTTCTACTGCTTCAGTATGTGACTTGTAGATATTTGTTGAAGAGGATGGGGGAATGTAGATACAACCAATGATAAGTTTCTTGGAGCCAAGCAGAACACAAACAAATAGTTCTTCAGATATATCATTACGAGAATCAAGAATGTGGCAAGAGTATTTTTTTTTGACACATATCATAACCCCACCACCTCTAGACTTGTTTGAAGAGGAGGAGCGGTCACAGCGAAAAATATTATAACTATGCAGTCCAAGTTCGGTTGAAGGAATATTGTCTGATAACCATGTTTCAGTGAAAAATAAGAAATCATAAGGACTAATGTTTACGGAACATCTGAAGGCATTTAATTTAGTATTGAGACCGCGAATATTTTGATAATAGGAATAGAAAATTGTATTCCTGGGATGACTATTCCGGTTCAGCCTAAAAAATTTACACGAGATAGTTCCCGTCTCTCAGCGGCTTGGCGGGCTGGACAGTCAGGGGAGCCAGTCTTGTGTGTGGCCGGTTTCCTGAAGAACTTGCAGGTGGCGCATGATGGTGGCTTGTCGGGCGTCGGCCAAGTATCACGATTGTGTCCAGGTTTTCCACAGTGGGAACAGGTTGGCGTGTCAGCGTTACACTTTGTCGCAGTATGTCCATATAGTTGACAATTTCCACATTTAAGATTGTCGATCCAGTCCCTTACGGAATGTACCTGCCAGTCCATAGCTAGTTTGGAGACGCGAATGAGGGAGTGGCGAACAGAGGGAGGAACCCGAAAGACGTGGATACATCGTCCAGAGCGAGGTCCAATTTTATGTGAGAACTGCAACTTATCTTTTAAATCATTTAGTTGTAGACCAGTTTCTTCATGAGTTTGTTGATGAATATCCAAGGTGATGTTCTCGAGGGGTACAATTTGAGGTAAGCCGTGGATAGCTATCCGAGGAAGTTTATGGGAAGCAACGGCCGCTTTCAGACCGGCGTTGGATAGGGTCGGTGCATTGGCCAGTTTAATGGCCTCGGCATCAGTACCGGGATGCACGACTACACCTCCATTCCTAATTTCTCGTACTCCCGTGATTGATTATTTTATATGAGAAAGGCATTGTAAGTGCTAACTCTCTCACTAGATGGCGTAAATAATTAATATTTGACAAGTTCTAGTATTTTCATCAAAAAATGTAGACAATTTGTCTCGACGTTTTCATTTATTTATTTATTTATTAACGCCGATTAAAGCGGCTTTTACAAAAGAATAACAATTTTTTTACATATGAATACTGAATATACATAGATAAAAAAATATACATATAAAATACATAAAAGAAAACAATAGAAATAGTAGTATCAACAAAAAAAAAGTAGAATGAGTAGGTTATTATAAATACAATATAACATATTTTAAATCCCGGATATTATGTAATGAGTGTTAAGAAATTAATACTTTAAAACTGTATTTGATTATAGTCAATCTGAGAAGCGCTGCCAGACAGTTTTAATTAAGTAGTGTTTGTATGAGGTTAAACTAGCAAAGTTTATAGGTTCATCCAAAACATATTTATTTCCAAGTACATGCAAGCGATTCATTATGGAATTGAGTTCAGCGTTAGATCTTGTATTGTTGCAATGATAGGTTAATTTGAAACGAACTGATCGACTAGGTACATGGAAACATATTAACGAAAGAAGTTCAGGAAGTTCATCACCTGATATAACTCAGGCAGTCTATTACACACATATCTTAAACGAGCTAATCAAAACAACTTAATCCTTTTGCGCCGCGATTAATTAAGTAATCCTTGCTGTTACTTGTGTGATATACAAAATATTGTCAAAATTAATTCACAACAGTTTTATCACGGCGACAGAATGAATCTATTACAAAATATTACATAGTTAAATTTCAACCGGTAAATTATTAGGAGACCAAATTTGGTCCCAAACATCATTGAATTTGGTTTCCCAATATTTAAAAGGTTAACACCGAACATATCTTTAACCTTCGCAACACATCTTTCGTACAATAATATTTGTATATTTCATACCAAAGTTCTACGGAACATATTTTGATGAGCACTTTGGTCTTATGGGCGAATGGATTAAAGATATTTTCGGATAACAACTAACGAGGACAGAGGATTAAAAACCAATACTTAACGAGAAGTTATTACAATTACGAGAAGAACAGCAAATATACAGTTCCTATTAAACTTGGCCTTAAAGCATAATCCATAACATTTATTTTAATTGATTAAAAATACGCATTCATTTTAAAAGAGTCTTTGTTAGCAATTTAAAACTTTTTGGATTCTTATTAATTTCCTTTGATGTTGATCTTTCGGGTGTAATTTGGGCTAAATTGTGATTTTTTTAAAATCTGATATAAAAATTGAATTTTGAAAATTGTGTTGCTAATTTGTATATAAAAAAATAAATAACTAAAATTACTGTTAAAAAGTTTGATTAATACTGATGGATTCGCTATTATTTTCGAAATATGTACATTAAAAACTAAAATATTATAGGTGCATACAACAAAATATTATAAGATGAATATTTGGCTCAAACAATTTTTTAATTAAATAATAATCAATTTACAGAGTATAATCATTTATTTTAACTAAAATAATTCGTAAAATTACTTTTCACTGCTTTTCCTTTTAGAAATGTTTTTTCTTCTATAGAAGCAGGTGCTTGAGTTTAAAAGAGTTGTGAGCATCAAGATGAAGAATATATATGTTTGTTATCAATAATGATTTAAGGAATTATGATAATTACAAAAATACATGGAAATAAGCAAATTAAAATTAAAATTTATTAAGAAAAAGAGAATTAATAATGAAGTAAGAAAAATGACATGGTTCACAATGCTACAACTGGGCCACTCGGCCTACTTATATTTTAAAGTGTTAATTATAATGTCTATATAATCGAGTTGAAATGTGTACACTTATAAGTTTTTATATTAATTTATTTTTTTTCGCTGGCTATCATAGGAGTAACAAATATATGAAGGTGGGTGCGTGGAATAATATTACAAATTTAATAATAAATGGATTTTTTTGTATTATTTCGAAAACTGACAATAGGCTGGCAATATCGTTCTTCAACAGATCCAAAAATTCGATCTCGTTGGCCGTATTTAATTTTTTCTTAAAAATTGGGATACACGTTAAACGATCTCAGATGCACGAGCTCTGTGAGTCGGAGCTGCTTCCAAAAAATATTAAATAAAATGAAACTTCTTAACCTTAGCTTTACTAACAATTTTAAATTTTTCGTGTGAAAATATTACCTTGCATTTCATAGAGAAGTATGTAAATAGCAGTGTGGTTGAATATTTGAATTCAAAATGTTTCCGTAAACTTTTAATTGTAAGTCAGCATGTGGCTCGTAAGAAAAGATAATTATTATATTCACTCGAAACGAGGCAAAGGTTTTCTTTAATTGTGGGTCAACATGTGTCTTGTCAGATAGCTATTCCGAGAAAATGAATATTTTCACTCAGAACTTGAAAAAGGTTTTTCTCCACTGTGAGTTAGCATGTGGTTCTTCAGAGTGCCCCTTTGAGAAAATGCATAATTAAACTCAGAACATGAAAAAGGTTTTTCTCCACTGTGAGTTAGCATGTGCCTCTTCAGCGTGCCCCTTTGAGAAAATAAATGGGTGCACTCAGAACATGAAAAAGGTTTTTCTCCACTGTGAGTCAGCATGTGGTACTTCAGTTGGCCTCTTCCTGAACAAGAATAATTGCACTCGGAACACGAAAAAGGTTTTTCCCCACTGTGAGTCAGCACGTGGCTTGTCAGAGTGCCTCGTCGAGAACATGAATAATTGCATTCAGAACATGAAAACGGTTTTTCTCCACTGTGAGTCAGCATGTGGCTCTTCAGTTGGCCACTTTGGGAACATGAATAATTGCACTTGAAACATGAAAAAGGTTTTTCTCCACTGTGAGTCCGCATGTGCCTCTTTAGATCGCTCTTTTGAGAAAAAAAATAGTTGCACTCGGAACATGAAAAAGGTTTTTCTCCACTGTGAGTTAGCATGTGGCGTGTCAGATTGTTTTTTCGAGAAAATGAATAGTTGCACTCGGAACATGAAAAAGGTTTATCACCACTGTGAGTCAGCATGTGGATCGTCAGTTGGCCTTTTAGATAACAAGAATAGTTGCACTCGGAACATGAAAAAGGTTTTTCTCCACTGTGAGTCAGCATGTGGTACTTCAGTTGGCCTCTTCCTGAATAAGAATAATTGCACTCAGAACATGAAAAAGGTTTTTCTCCACTGTGAGTCAGCATGTGGATCGTCAGTTGGCCCTTTCGAGAACATGAATAGTTGCACTCGGAACATGAAAAAGGTTTTTCACCACTGTGAGTCAGCATGTGGTTCTTCAGAGTGCCCCTTTGAGAAAATGCATAGTTGCACTCAGAACATGAAAAAGGTTTTTCTCCACTGTGAGTCAGCATGTGTTTCTTCAGCGTGCCCCTTTGAGAAAATGAATGGTTGCATTCAGAACATGAAAAAGGTTTTTCTCCACTGTGAGTCAGCAAGTGCCTCTTTAGATCTGCCTTAAAAAAAAAGGAATAGTGGCACTCGGAACACGAAAAAGGTTTTTCTCCACTGTGAGTCAGCATGTGGTACTTCAGTTGACCTCTTCCTGAACAAGAATAATTGCACTCAGAACATGAAAAAGGTTTTTCTCCACTGTGAGTCAGCATGTGGTACTTCAGTTGGCCTCTTCCTGAACAAGAATAATTGAACTCGGAACACGAAAAAGGTTTTTCCCCACTGTGAGTCAGCACGTGGCTTGTCAGAGTGCATCGTCGAGAGCATGAATAATTGCATTCAGAACATGAAAACGGTTTTTTTCCACTGTGAGTCAGCAAGTGGCTCTTCAGTTGGCCACTTTGAGAACATGAATAATTGCACTTGAAACATGAAAAAGGTTTTTCTCCACTGTGAGTCAGCATGTGTTTCATCAGATTGCCCTTTCGAGAATATAAATTGTTGCACACCGAACATGACATATGTTTTTTTCCTGTATGGGTACTTAAGTGCCTTTTGAAAATCGACTTATGAGAATTGGAAGAGGTGCAATGAGGACAAAGTAATTGTTTTTCCATAGGATGCGTCTTCAGATCTGTGGATAAAAATAAAGAAATACGATTATAAAGACTCAACACGACTTAATATCAACACTAAGCATAAGGAAGCACAGAAAATTGGTAAAAATGTATAAAAAAATAAGAAGGCAGAAATTATAAACAAAATTAAATTATTTTTATTTATTTTTCGGAATAACTTTATTGAGTAAAACCTCAAATTGTAATATTTAAATATTGAAGACAATATTAGTGATTTCTAAACAAAATCTGAAACAGAAAAATCAGAAAAGGAAACGGTTTCCTTTTCTGATTTTTCTGTTTCAGATTTTTGTTTAGAAATCACTAATATTGTCTTCAATATTTAAATTATTTTTACCGGACTGGTCAATTCCTTCAAAGTATTCCTTTTTTACATCCTGCAGGTCAATGTCAATTTCCATACAAGAGAATCCCCCATCATTATCTTCTCGGCGTCCGAGTTCCTCCTTGACGGTAATAGTGTCCATATTAATGCAAGCTATAAAACAACATGTACGTACATCGACAATTTAAACAAAAAAAAACATTTTTAAATAGAATATTTTCTACAAAAAAAAATCGTAGATTTACCCTGCAGAAGTGAAAATTAGGAGAAAAGAGTTCAAGGTTAATTGGAAAAAAATAATAAGTATGACCCGGATGTCCGCTTCAGGAAGGAAAAGGTTTTTGTTCATAAACACCTTCAGTGTGGAGTCATTTCGTCAACGAAATGATGTTTTCTTCCATCAATATGTATTTTTAACGTATGAGTATAAAGTGGACAACTTGATGAATCAAACACTTATTGTCAGCATTAGCGGCTTCTGTGATTGTAGGGTATGGCTCTCGACTAGTAATCTGGAGGTCCCGGGATAAAATTCCAGTGTACGCAAGCAAATTTTATTTGATTGCTTCATAACATCTTACAATTTATTCTCGTAGCGCGTTCCAGCGTGGGAGATACTCTCGGTATCGCCTTGGTGTAATATAAACAATTCACAATATAAACATTGATTGAAATGACACCATCTGAATAGCCAGGACTTCACACCTTTCACCTCCCCATCTTTACCCCCTCCTTTCTACCATCCTCACAACATTTGGGGAATTCACAAAAACTAAATAAAAAATACTAGGTTTGACTTATGTTGCAGTTTGGCTGTTCTGGTAAAGATATATATCATGATAAAAATTAAAATGACTAAGGCAAAAGAGGACCGCGTGAACAAGCATATTATGTTCTGTCGCCATGGCAATCCAAAATGGACTTGGATTAATAATATATAATTTATTTTACGTATGTAATGCAACTAACTGGCTGTCTGAGTACTCTCCGCACATTCCTTCTTTACATCTGGGAGGTCGAAATCCATAAACGTGTTCGGCATTACACATCCGCCTCCTTCCTGGGGCCCTGGTTCCGTCTTGACGGAAACAGTTTCTTGGTTTTCTAGATCCATGGCACTGCTGTGGTAGGGTTTGGTAATTGGTACAAGCTCAAACAAATATATATGTACCTGAAACAGAACATAGTTGTAACGGAACCCTCTTTTGAATGAGCTAAATAATTTTTGGTGGAAATATTCTGTCAAAACAATGATATCTTATGCGAAACTCATATTTGGAAATAGGGATATACATATTGTGAATATCTTGACCTTGAAGTTGACATTTGAAATTTGTTGAAAGATTCGTCGTTAATCGTCTGATAAGTTAATATAACTATAGCTATATGTAAAGTTAAGCGGGTAAACCTTTTGTTTTCCGCTTTTAATAAAATATTTGCAACTTATAATTAAAATATTTTCCAAACACTTTATTAAAACAAGCAGACGTCTAATTGACGGTAACTGGATAAATCATCACAATGATAATTCATCACACCTTTAAAAAGTTATACAAAGTCATGGAAAGTGATCAAACAAAAACTTTTTTAACTAGGTTATGTAGGTTAGGTTAGATTAAAAGAAAATCATCGTTTCTAATGACTTTATATCACTTTTTAAAAGTGTATTGAATTATCGCTGTATTGAGTTATCATGCAACCCTAATTGACAGTTTGAACGTTACGCAAACAAAACTCCAATAGATTTCCTAACTTAGGTGTACCACCGATAAGGGCCACTACCGAAATGATTAGAGTAATTATTAAAAGCATTAGAACTCACTTATAAATATCACAAGTATGAGAAGATATATTGAACTTCGTGGGTTAAACAGTGTAAGGGATAAAATGTAGAATTAGAGAGTAAATACCGGGTGATACGACTGGCGATGACAAAAGGATGAGTCAACAAATTAGGTTAGTTTTACAAAGACAATAATGAAGTCATAGATAAGTATTATGACATCAGCAGAATCACACTTAGCCCGCGCCACGTAACGTAAGGCGGCACAACGTTCTTGTCGGTGTTTACACTGGCCCACGTACGTACGCGTCGCTCGTGACCACGTGACAAGGGGTCTCTGACTCTGGTGGTGCGCATGTGCGACAGTTAATAATAATAATAAATTTATTCCCATAAAAATCATGCAATAAAACATGCGGAAACTTTGACTAGCCAACTAGGAATGGATACTGTTTTAGGCCAGTCAAATTGAAAAGTTTAGTTCAAATAATAATTAAGCACTTAGTATAAATCAAAACCGGGAAAGTAAATAACAGCCAGATAGTAGTTGTGCGCAGGGGGGTATAACTCCGCTTCAAAACGTCAACACAAACTGTAGCCATTTTGAAAATCTATGTTTGTGACGTAGGCGATGCTTATTTTTTTTGTTTCTCGCTCACTTTACCATAAGACTCGTGCGCCAGAAAGAGAGGGTTCGCAAACGGTGTAATGCGTGTTCTCGCCGCTAGGTGGCCGACTCATGCTTCCCGCCACTTCACTTCCTCTAAAAAACTGTAAGAAAAGTTTGACAGACGCCGTTGTTTGTCATCATAACATTGTCAAACATTTTTAAATATCTGGTTGTGTGAAACAGTTGATTTATGTGTAAAAATGCCTACCGATAAAGTCCTTAAAACGTGTTGTGTGAAAGGATGTACGGACACAAGAGACTATTCGACACAAGTTTCCAACCATAACCTCTGAGAGTCCATTTCGAGAATGGTGTTCAGCACGTATCATGACTACATCCTAAAAGGTGTTCTATACTGCATCAGCCTATAATAATAATAATATGTTTTGTTAATTCGGTTAATGTAATAATTATATTTATTTCAGAGCGTAACATCTCAACCAGCAGCGTACCCGTTGCTGCACAGGGGATGCTAGTAGAAAATGAAGGTACATATCTGTTTTATATTACTTAAAAGGGAATAGTTTTGTTCGTCTAATATGTCAATCTTTACTTCAATTTCTCAAGAACTATGATATATTTTTTCCAGAAATAAGTGCAGGACCCAGTCATGTCTTCTTTGCAACCAGCAGTGTTGCTCTTGCTGCACAGGGGATGGCAGTAGAACATGGAGGTACATATCTGTTTTATATTACTTAAAAGGGAATAGTATCGTTAGTTTTGTTCCTCTAATATGTCAATCTTTACTTCAATTTCTTCAAGAACTATGATATATTTTTTTCCAGAAATGAGTGCAGGACCCAGTCATGTCTTCTCTGCAACCAGCAGCGTTGCTCTTGCTGCACAGGGGATGGCAGAACATAGATGTAAAATATCTTGCATAGGTGACCCATATGATCCCATAAATTCATCAATCCTAGCAAGCGAGTACCGTCCCACAGAGAGGTTTTGCTTAAATTATCCCACTAAGAAATTTGCTATCAACGCTCTTGAAATTCATTATGTCGTCGAGTATGTACTGAATTATAATTGCGAAAATTTATATCTTGTGCCCGTTATTGAAGAAACCATTGCCAAATATATATGTTTTGATTGGCTTAATTGTTACGAAAATAAAAAAAATTTATTCAATTCATTATCAAAATTACTGTACCATTTATAATCAATGCATGGTGTACCGATGTCAATAGAATATTAATTGGCAAGGATACACTACCATACAATGGACCTGACTCCATGAAGAAAATGGCAGTACTGCGACATTTAAAATATGCTAAATATAGGAAGAAATGGTTATCATAACTAATTTATTTTAATAAGTTAAAACCAATTAGGACCACAATTTGTTCCTATAAGCGTCTTTTAAATATCGTAGTACTGCCATGCTCCTCATTAAATCAGGTCCATTGTATGGTTGTGGTGTATCTTTGCCAATTCATTTTCTATTGACATCTCTATATGAGTAGTAGAATAATAACGAAAAAATAAATATAGGTACAAGTCAAATATTGTTATCGTTTGTAATGTTAAGCCAAATATTCTCTGATGCGGAGTTTACATTATTCAGTTTGGCTGTATTAGTCTGCAGCCCATTTTCAGTCACCGACTAGTGTTAATAAAAAAATAGTCGAATTAGTTTATTTTATATGTCTTGTTTATATATAGTTCTACTTTTTTATTACATACTTGACATCATAATGAATATTCTCTCAACACCTTATTTAAATTTTACTCTTATATTTGGTGTTTTTATTTGTTATTATTATACCCTATTTATTTATCATGTGCCAATATGTATTGTTAAAACAATAACCTATTGTTAAATTTACTTTTCTGTTTACACTGTTACATTCTTTATGTTGTGTACTATTCCTAAGTTAAAAATATCTAAAAGGCATATAAAGTTTTTAATACTAAAAAGTATTATATACTTAGTATTTATATTTGAAAGGTATAAATATTTGAGTAAAAAGATAAGTAGGAGGGAAACAAAAATAATAATAATGTAATTAGACGCTAATATAGCTAAAACAGTAGGTTGAATTGTTGACTGCCTTATTGACAATATTTTTTTCAATAGCCGTTGGATGTTGAAAGAAAATAACTATCATTTCCAACAGCTAGTTTTATATTGATACGGTAATTTCACCTTCTAAATGTGTTTTGTGCTTATATTATTGTATTTCATGTTTATATTTAAAAAATAAAATTATTGTACATGTAATTAAATGTAATAATAATTTAATATAAACCAATCTATATTGCAGAGGAATTGAGCCCATATCAAAGGGAACTACTCTGGAAAACGAAAAAATCTGCCAATGAAAAAATGTACTCCTACGTTTGGTTCAAAGATGGAAAAATAATGACGCGAAGAATGCCAACCGAAAAAATAATATATATAAAACATGTAGATGATATAAAAAATATTGTATAACAAAAGGGCACAAAAACGATTACGAAAAAAATATAAAAATGGCTGACATTTTATTAACCTCGGAACCAAATGATCTATTGAATTTAAATAACAACTCTTTCAATATACTACACAAAAACATAAGAAGCATAAGAAAATTTTTTGATGAATTGCAAATTTTATTGAAATATTTAAAAGTTAATTTTCAAATAATAATACTTACTGAATGTTGGATAAATCATAAATACATGAAATTGGAAATTGCTGGATATACAACCTACTCAAGTTTGAATAACAAAAAACAAAACGATGGTGTAATTATATACATTAAAAACGAAATAAAAGCCGAAGTTGAAGAAATTATTATCACAAATGCCAATTGTTTAAAAATTAAAATCAGTAAAGAAAAAGCTATATTAGCAATCTATCGATCGCCCTCAACAAGAAACATCGACCCATTCCTTAAATCCGTAGACAAGGAACTTTGCCTTCTTAAAGAAACGAAAAACATATTTATTATTGGAGATGTAAATATAAATATTTTAGAAAATGGACACCCTAAGCGAATTCAATATCTGCAGATGCTAGCATCCCATGGACTGGAAAGCTTAATAAATGTTCCTACTCGAAAAGTGGACAACAGTGAAAGTTGCATAGACCATATAATGAGTAAAACAAAAGACATTACTCAAACTGTTGTATTTAATTCAACTATAACCGATCATTATACAACTATGCTTTCAATAAAAATAAACAAGTCAAATAAAATGAAGAAAAAACCATTAACAACAGAAAAAACAGAAATCAACTGGAACATCATTAAACATAATCTACAATGTACCGATTGGAAAAAACTGCAAAGTATGAACAATACAAATGATGCATGGAATTATTTCATAGAACTTCTTCAGAATAACATACTAGCTAATACCACAAAAATTAATAAGAAAATCTCACACAAAAATGTACATATTAAACCATGGATTACACAGAATGTTATAAACTGCATAAGAAAAAGAGACGAGTTACACAAGAAACTTAAAAAAATTCCATACGATATACACATGTTAAGATACTACAAAAGATACAGAAACATTTGCAAAAAAGTTATTATGTGTACAAAAGAAACCTACTATAAGAAAAATATTGTAGATTGTAAACAAAATCCCAGGAAAATGTGGCAAATAATAAATGAAATAACCAGTTCTAAATCTGCCAACGTTACATCAATTGACGTGCTGAATATAAACAATGTTCCCAGGACATACGCTGATAATCCTGACCAAATACTTGAATACGTCAATAATTTTTTCATAAATATAGGATCAAATCTAGCAAAGCAAGTTACAAAATGTAATGAAGATGTACAAATAAACGAACCACCTGAGCAAGGAAATCAGCTCAATTTTAAACAAATTACAGCTGACGATATCAAAAACAATTATGTGTTGGTATTAGTATGTTAATATCCTTTAATTTCTTTATTTCAATCGGAAGGTTGTTGAAATACTTTATTCCTAAATATTTATAGTTATTTTGCATTTGTTTGGTATTACATTTTGGAATTTTGATATTGTATTGATATCTTTTAGATAAGTGGGTTTCAAATTTTTTGTTTATATTATCTTTATAAATTTGGATAATTGCATTTTTCTTGAATATATCTTCTACTCGGGGCACCCCGAAATCTGTAAATAGCGTTTCTGTTGGATACGTGGAGGGTTTCTTGAGGATTACTTTGAGGATTAGCTTCTGGACCACTTTGATCGGGGTCAGAATCTTATTGTATGACCCCCCCCATCCAATAATTCCGTATTGAATTAACGACTGGATTAGTGCGTAGTATACTTTTTTTAGGTTATTTCTTTTTAAAATATTTCTTAATCTTATGAATATGTATACACACTTTCTGATACGCTTGACCAATTCACATATATGTCTTTTCCACTTCATATGTTGTTCTATTATCACTCCGAGATATTTAATTTCTGATACTGAGTTCAATATTGAACAGCCTTGGATACATATGTTTTTATTACATTTGTTATTGTGAATAATTATTTGAGTGTTAGGGAGTGTTTGTAGTTTGTTAATTGAGAAATGTATATAGTATGTCTTGTTAGCATTTAATGAGAGAAGATTTGTATCAAACCATTGTTTCAATGTGTTCATGCAATTATTTGCTTGTTCGTTAACTATATTCCAGTCGATCCCATTCACTATGATAGCTGTGTCGTCGGCATATGATATTATGTTTGCGTTAAGTGGTAGTTTGAAAATATCGTTGACATAAATTATAAATAGTAGGGGGCCTAGGACTGTGCCTTGCGGTATCCCGAAATTACTTGTTAGCGGTAGACTAAGTGAGTTGTTTATCTTGACTACTTGGCATCGTTCAAATAAATAGCTTTTTATCCATTTTAGAGCTTTATCGTTTATCCCAACACAATTCAATTTTTCAATAAGTTTATCATGAGAAATACTATCGAAAGCTTTTTTAAGATCTATGAAAATTCCGAGACATTTCAAAGATTTGTCTAATGTGTCCTGGATTATGTTCGATAATTTGGCAATTGCATCTTGGGTACTTCTATTTTTCATAAATCCATATTGGTTGCCGTGAATTACGTCATTTTTGTCAATAAATTCAGTCAATCTTTTTTTGATAATTTTTTCAAAGATTTTCGCAATGTTTGAGATCAGCGATATTGGACGATAATTTGACACTTCTTCTGGGTTGCCAGATTTATGGATTGGAGTGATGATGGTTTGTTTATATACAGTTGGGAATATTCCGCTTTGGAGACTTATGTTGATTAAATGTGTTAAGGGTTTTGAGATATGTTTTTTGATAATTTTTAGTGTTTCGACAGTAATTCCATCGAAACCTGGTGCTGATCTTCCCTTCATGCTTGAAATGATTTGCTCAATTTCCTGTGCTGAAGTAAGGTGAAACATGTCAATTTTATTTGAGATTTTAATTTTAACGTTCTGTACGTCATTGGACGGTACTTTTTGAATTTGATTTGCAAGGTTTTTGCCTACATTTGCAAAGAAGTTGTTGAATATGTTAGCGGTATCTAAAGGATTTTCTTTGCATCGTATTTTGATATTGTTATTTGTGATGCTATGTATTTCATTTTTTTAATGTTTTTTCTTGTCTATGATTTCATTTACAACATGCCAGACTTTTTTTGGATCGTTCTCCGTTGCTTCCAATTTTTGCCGAATATAGTTTTCTTTTGTGTTTTTTATTAAATAAGTGAGTTTGTTTTTGTATGCTTTTAGGTGATTCTTTAGTGTTTCATTTGTAGGTTGTCGGATAAATTTTTTATATAGTGCTTCTTTGTGTCTGATTGATACAATTAATCCAAAAGTTATCCATGGCTTAACCGGTTTAAATTTTGAAGATTGTTTTCTGGAATCAATGAATTGTGCATTACTTACGTGCGTTGATAGTTTTTTTTCAAATAGTTCGAAGCATTTATTCGTAAATACATATTTTTGTGTTGGAATAAACAGTACAAGATCCACGATCATTAGAGGGACGATTAAACTGGAATTAGCCATAAAATTTAACATGGGACATATGGAACTGTTTATTTAAAACCAAATGCATTAGATTGACAGGCAGACACATTAGCTACAATTGATGGCTGAGGTACAAAGATTTCATAATAATGACTCCATATAAATCAAAAATTAATGACTAATTTCGAGGGAACAAGATGCAATACGGGTAACGCCTTAATATTTAATTACTTTACAGTGGCGAAACGGTGAAAAGGGGCGAAAATAATATTCATTTCGGGTCTAATGACATTAAGGTGGATGAAGATTGAGGTGGTTAGAAGTACTACCCTGTACGCTTAAACTGAGTTAATGCATAAAAATATAAATGAAAACATTTGAACTCTGTTTTCCAAGCGAGATTTGAATAGAAAGTTTGGTCTTGGAAGAAAGGACTCATACAGACCGACAGATTGGCAAGAACTGGAATATACACGAAAATAGCAGCATTATGAAGTTGATTTCGGCATCATAGGAGCGTGGAGACGAATTTAAAGTGCCATAATAACCAGAGGAAGGATGAAATAAAGGTAAGCACTAATAAACATGATTGGATTGAGGGAATCCAATGCGAACATGAACTTGCCTGCTAAGACAGGAACAATAGTGACTGAATTATGAAGCGCAATCCCGAAAAGAACAAAAATTAGAGGGAAAATTCCTTATAAGATAAAGAATTAGATAAGGAACGTTGAATGTGAAGTGTGCGTAGGGAGTACTGTAATGGACTGATTATATTCCCAGAAAAATAAACGAATTTAAGCACAGCTAGAAAAACACATCTAACCTTACGACGAACTCTATGAAAACAATTAAAGGATGCTGATCCAGCCCTGCAACTGCAGAGGACAAAGACAGTAAATTTGAAGGCGTAGCCGAGATATGACTATGTCGTATGAATAAGTGACCAGATTTAAATAATCAAAATTAGTGGCACATATGTTCAACTTTACGAGTTGATTGATGATCTAATTGCCTGAAGGGTGAGATCGACTTAAGTCATTTTGGTATTGAAGACAGTATAAAAGCCAGCGCACGACAGGATTCGGGACAGTTCTCCGGAAATTTTGTGGGGTTGAAAGTACGGGAGGTGCGAATTACGCGTGTGAGTACGTCGAGACAGGTAATTAATAAGTCCCTGGACTTAGGAGATTTTGTGAAAGTAAAAGTATTAAATTCAGTTTTAAGTCTCTTTGAAAAAAAAAAAAATCCCATCAGTGAAATTTGAACAAGTCAGTTTTAATTAATTAAACAGTGTAAATAAAATGAGTTATATTCAGTGATTTTCAATAAAAGTTAAATTCAGTTTTTCTAAATCCTCTTTGAAAATCCCATCAGTGAAATCTTATAATAAAATAGAGTCTAAACTCAGTGTTTAAGAGTGTTAAAGTGAAAAGTGCAAAAAGTGATTTGTGAATTATTTAAATTCTAAACTAATTATTTCATTCAAAGTGAAAATCATTTAAATTCTAAACTAATTATTTCATTCAAAGTGAAAATCATTTAAATTCAATTTAAGAGTTTTATCGGATATCTAAAGTGAACGTGATCGCGTATTGATATTTAAAGATAGATTACAATTTAGTATCAATTTTGTAAAAAACAAAATATATTAATAGTAAATACTTACATCTTAGCTTAAAAGGAAACACAATTTAGACAGTTCGAAAAGTAATAACGATGATAAGATTGGATTAAATTTAATCCCTTTGTGACTTTATTGTTCAGTTAAAATAAGTACGTAGAGAATTCGGAAGGATTAAAAAAAAAGTATTAATGAAATAAATTTGAAAATAAAGGATCCATTGGATACTTTAAAGTTAAGTTTAAAATTAAAATAAACGTTACCTCTTTGTTTTAAAATAGTGGTTCGGGAAAAATAACAATAATCACTCTCCTTTGTTTCAAGATAAAAGTAATAATAATAATATGACTATTTCAGATTTTGTATAAATAATAATATTAAATATCTAATCATCTGCGTTATATTTTGGAAAATATTAACCTCAGTCCTTACGTCAATCAACACTTACGAAAGCTAAATCAATACCTTAAAGCCGCGGTCAAATGGAAAAAAAAATGGTAGTCGCGAATCAATTTAATTAAGACTACATTCTAAACAGCAAGTAGGTAATATTTTGGAACCTTGATCGCAAATTTCGTGTAAACCCGAATGGATATATTTGCATGATCGATCAAGGTAGGTGAGTCAAAAGAAATCAAAATATAAAATAAAAATTCAGAAATCAAAAGACAACGTTCCTGAGAGCCGAGAGGGGAGAAAAGCCATAAGGGCCAACGTTCCTGAAAGCCGATGAGGGAGAAATCAAAAAAAAGTGAAATCTTATAATATTTTATATTTTATATATATAGGTTATAATTCGGTCCAGCCTCTGGTTGCGATATTTCAGCGACTAGATCTATCCCATGAATTAGGTACATATGATACCTATAATATGGTATAACTTTGTACCATTTCACATATAATGATGCATATACCACGAATACCTATTATCACAATTGTGTCATGCACAAATGTCTACTTCAAATACCTATTACCACATTCGTGTCAAAAACAAATACCTACTTCTAAATATCTTTTCAAAATTAGGTTAACCTCATTTACCAACATGTACTATGAAAATCCAAAAACGATAATGTACGATTGGCCTTCTAAACTATCAGCTGATGTAGATATTACGTCACTGATAACAGATACAAATATAACCCACAAAGAATTCATAAGACTTTAAAATAGGTCAAAGTCCTCTTAATTACAGGAACTGCATTCCAGCCGAACTCTAAAATAAATAAAACATCGTGTCTGATAAGGGCAGGTTTCTCAAAGCTAGTTCTTCATGCCAAATCACAGCAAGCATATTCATGTGTGTTTTATACACTGGCTAGAAGTCAAAATAATATCAATAAGAAAACATCCTAAATACCTAACTACGTACGTCAGAGATGAATAGCTCACTCAAGGTACCTATTCGGTTAATTATGGTTCAATTAAGTCGCACATACTAGTTATGTGATCATATCCAAAGTGGCCAAATCTAAGTGTCATAATAATTTTGTACGTATGAGTACAACCTATTTCCACCCAATGTCAAATAACTCAGTCAAATTCAACCAGAAGAGGAGGGGGAGGTCACTCCTTATAAAACCCATCAACGAAAACAAAAAAATGTGATTGTCAGACCGCGATACCAAAACTGTCAAACAAACAAACAAATATATTACTTAGTATATCGTATTTATTCGTATTTCCTATTAGTATTTATGTATCGAGATATCGGACTCAGGACTCACAACCCTGGGATTTGAGATTCTTGGTTCCCAATGTTTCATGTGAGAAAATGTTACATTGTGAATTATAAAAAATGTATGTATACATATATGTATTTGAATGTATAATCCACTGGGTGATGTGAACCCGCCTACAGCTGGCGTTTTAGGCCTAAGAATGGTCATGTCACATCGCTTCTTGGAGTGGTGGCAAGCCTAGGAAACTTGTCATTACAACAACCGTGAGTATATGATTGTTCAGAAGACGAAACCGGTTCGCTTCAGTAGTCGTAAATCCGGAGGTGATGGAATTTGGAGTGTACTGGACCCGGGGGAGGTTCGATCGTAGCGCTAGAGGGTTGTGGATCTGGAGGTGTGGGAAAGCCTCGCAAGTACCTACCACTAGAGGCACCTGACGACGGTGTGAAAGTCTTATTCGACCTTGGTTCACCCGGTTACATTGCAGGAGGAGGCGCCAAATTTTTAGCAGCAATATTGCTTTCCGAATTCGTCTTCGTACAAAATCGTAAACACTAACCATACTTACAAAAATTAAATCTACATGTATGTACCCCACAGGTCGTCGCAGAACTGGAGAGTATTTTGGAGAGCATATGATTCATAACTAATATTGTACTAACCTATATTCGATTGATTTAACTATATATGTATGCTATGACACAAAATTAAATGTTATGTATTTTCCATAGGCTTTACGGTTGCTAAAGGAATTAGAATTAGGAGATAGGGATTCTCAGGAAAAGTTTTAGTTAGGTTAAATGATACCAGCGTTCGCGATATCTCGACGTTACCCAATCTCCTTACCCAATCACTAACCTGAAAGAACCAAGGTTACCACAAAATGAAAGTAATTAAAATCCTATATCATAAATCAAAAAAATTACACAACGTTTGATGGAATTTAATTACAATATAAATACGAAAATATTTGCGTTCAAGGCCGTAGATAACGTATAAAATTAGTTAAGTACATATGTCTATAAAGATATATAGTACAAGAGAGCTTTAAGTAGCTTTCTGTAGTTATCAAAGAAGTTAAGGGTCCAATTTTCATGGAGGCTTATGTGTTGTAGGGGAAGAATTTTCCAACCCTACGAACACATATGTAAAGCCTTAGAAAAAAAATAAATAACGATCATAGCCAAGAGAGAAGAAAATTCTATATTGTTTTAAACAAAAAAAAGGAATTATATAAAAAATATAAACACCCCGAAAAGGTGAAACATTACAACCTTGAAGCACGTATTGCACCGATGTACGCGCTTTCGGACCAGATTACGCGATGAAAGTATCCAGAATCTTTGTCTTAGCAGAGACATGAGTAAAGTGGGACCCGTATGTAAGTTCTTGATATGATAGTAATATATTATTAAATCGACTACATGATCACGCGCGGGTAATAGAATGGGATGACGACTGTCAAATTCTATTTCAGCGTTTTTTAATCTGCCTCCTACCCTTAGAATACCGTGATGAAGAAACGGATTCAATTTTGCAATAGTTCGCCGAACCTTCTTCCCATCATTGACTGCCTTTATATCTTCGGAGAAATGTTCTTGCTGTATTGATTTTATAACAGCTATTTCTGCAGTTAAGATATGACTTAATTCGAATGTTCGCGGTAATTTCTTAATGAAACGAAAAACATAGATTACAATCCGAATTAATTTCGGCCATGAACTAACACGAGAAGCTAGTGCACACAGTAATGGTGGAGCAATCGTTTTGAGGCGGTTATTGTTTTGAACGGACATCAAAACTTTAGTTTTCAGTTCGGGAGGATCAGATACAGATTTCGAATCAAAACGCTGTAAAGGCCAATCATTTTTAGGTAATTAAGCAAATGCGGGGCCATTAAACCATAACGGATGGTTTATGAGTTGAGCGGGGGTAAGACCACGCGACAGGCAGTCGGCGGGATTGTCTTTCCCTTTTATTTGATAGGAGTATTCAGCCCTTAGGTGTTTTTGTATTTGTGACACACGACTGGCAACGAAGGTCTGCCATTTCGCAGGCGGTGAATTTATCCACGCTAGAGCAACCGTGCTGTCGCAAAAAGCTAATGTCGTATGAGCTCTTAAATTTGATGCGTAGGTATTGCTGACCGTATGCAATAATCGCGCAAGTATTAGCGCTCCACATAGTTCTAATCGCGCAAGTGAAATCGTCTTAGCAGGAGCGACTTTGGATTTGGCACACAATAAACTAATTGTGATTTTATCAGTATTCGGACAGTAAACATGTAAGTAAATAACACCTCCGTATGCGCGTTCACTTGCGTCTGAAAACCCGATAAGGGTTAGTACACATTTGTGTTCGATTCCTACAAAACGAGGAATTTTAATAGATTGCAGTAATGGCAATTCTTTTTCAAACTATCGCCAAAGCGTGACAACAGTTCCAGAAGGAGTATCGTCCCAATCAAGATTGTATTCCCAAAGAGACTTAATTATAAGCTTGGCTAATAATACAACTGGTGCAACGAAACCCATCAAATCCCAAAGACGAGCAATCGTCGAGAGAATGTTTCGTTTAGTACAAGTTCTTTCGTTGGAGTGTACAACAAATACGAAATTATCTGAAGCGGGTATCCAATGAAGCCCTAGTATTTTTAGGTTTTCATCAGGATTAAATTCCACATGTTCCTTAATACGAAGAGCTGAAGGAATCGTGGACAAAAGATTAGGAGCATTGCTAGAGAACTTTACAAAGTCAAATCCTCCAGCAGCGAACAGCTGAATTAATTCCGTCGATAACTCGGAAGCTTCCTCGACCGACGAACAACTGGTGACGAAATCGTCCATATAGAAAGAGCCATTTTCCACCAAGTTTGCAGCAAGTGGAAAACGAGGTCGTTCATGCGACGCGAGTTGGCGCAGTGTACGCATTGCCAAAAATGGGCTACAAGGCATGCCGAATGTGACGCGATTAAATTCGAACAATTGTAAAGGGTCACTATTGTTAAATCTATAAAGTATTCGCTGATAACGACGGCATTCTTCTTGCACTTCAATTTGAAGATACATTTGTTTTATGTCGGCGGTTATAGCTACTGCAAACAATCGGAACTTAAGTATAATCCGAAACAAATCACCTTGTAAATTCTTACCGGTATGTAGAATGTCGTTGAGCGAGTAGCCCGAATTGGATTTCATGCTCGCGTCCAGAACCATGCGGATTTTAGTAGTTAATTTGTCCTCGCGAACTACAATATGATGCGGAATGACGTAATGGGGTAAGTCAGAATTATCGACAGGCGAAATGTACCCTTTCTGTAGGTATTCGCGCAATATTTTGTCGTAGGGGGAGGGGGGGCACATTGATACACAAAAATTCAATCTCTTTTCTGAGGACCATAAAGCATTATATTTAAATATTTGTTTTGATGTGTGCATTGGCTGATATGTCAGCTTATATTTTGGCTACGCTAAAACCGCAAAAACTGGCGACGTATAGAGATAAACTGATTTTAAGAAAAAATCATATTTGTATCATTCTGCCCCACTAGTGGGGCACTTTGATTCATGGGGTGGGGCAGTTTGATAGGTATTTTAGATCCATATGAAATGCAAATTTAAACTGACTAAAAACCCAATATAAACTGTATTATTACTTAAAATTAAGAAATAAAACAATTTTATTGATTGAGATCGCAAAATACTTTTTATTAAGAGTGCACATTAGCCATAATCAGTCTCTTAAGTTACTTAAGGAATATAATCACAAAAAAAAAAAACAATATTGTCATCATAGAACAAGACTAATTCTCTGTTATTTTCTTAATTATATAATCAGTTATATACTTACTAAGTAATCAGACTTTAACATTGAATATTGTTAATGAAAATATAATATTAGAATCTCCTATCAAAATGAACAATGTTTTTCTTAAAAAATTAAACAAACATCAAAAATTAAAAAAAAAATAATCATAAAAATTCTCATATAAATTACAAAACAATCTACTGGATATTATATCGAGGTAAACCTACCGAAAATGAATAAAGCGACGATGTTCGAGATGTGCCTTTGTAGAAAGTTGGTTTTGGTTATTGCAAAACTACATCTCTAACATCCACACTTGCTTTGTGTTCCACAATTGGAAATGTAAACTCAGAAGACCCTGCTTTTTTTCTGAGATATAATACTTCATATTCTGTCACATTATACTTAAATACAACTTTGGCAACGTAGTGAATCACAGTTTTCTTCTTCTCATACTTAATTAGCAGGAAATCTCCAATATTTATGTGTTCAGGATTAACTGGTTCTTCATTAATTACCTCTTCTTCCGATTCCGACGGCATTTCAATGTCTTCACTATCACTCGTCATCACGACTTCATCTTGACTAGAATCGGAATCTATTTCTGCAGGCAAAGAAGTCACTCTCTTTTTCTTTTTTGGCTCAGTTAATCCCAACAGATTTCTCACTGTTTTCAATTCTTTTGCATGCTGTTTTGCTTTTTGTAATTCTCTTTCCCTGTTCTTTTCATTACGTAAGCTTTCTAATCTATTTTTTTCTAGTGTTTCAGTGTATATTCTTGATCGTCCCTTTTCTCTTCCTTTTCTTTTTAAGACACTGTCAGTAATCGCCTTTTTTGGATAAGGTCTAACTACTTCAGGAGTAAGAATAGCCTTTGATGAAGAAACATGTAGAGGATCGTCAGCATCAGACGCTGAAACTGGGTCGGCATCCAAAGTAGGAGTGTTGTAGGGTTGCAGTTTTGATGCCATATTTGTCGGCTGCTTTGCGTATAGATAAAGTCTTTGACAATACTTCACGTATTGCATCTTCATTGATATTTTTTCTATCGGTTTTGGGTTTGTACGTGCGCACCATTTTCTAAAAAAATTAAAAAAATAATAAAATAAACTATTATTTTTGACGGGGCACTTTAATACAATAAAGGGGCAGATTGATACGTATCATTGTACCCCGCACATTACCGTATCAAAGTGCCCCAAAGGACTTTTTCCACAAACAATTATTTTTTTCAAATATATAATAATCTTGCAATCAAAAACATTTTAAAATACAATAATAACTATATTTACTTACCTTTAGTAACAAAAAATAACAAAAACAACTAAGAGTATCCTCCTGAGACACAATTACATTTCACGTATTTTTTTTGTAGGCAGCGGCGCACGCCACTTCCAACACGTCAGTGACCGTTGAGGCCCAACGGCAAACTGGCCGCGAGCGGTGTCACAACTGTCATTCTTGTGAATGTCCTTGAGCATTCTAGTGATGTGCCGGACTGTGTAGCGTTTATCGGTTTTGAGATATAGATACTGTACCAATGTGCCCCATGAATCAATGTGCCCCCCCTCCCCCTACTCTAATTTTATAGCGGGTTGAGCTATTAATCGGCGTTCGAGAGATCGAAACCGGCGCTCAGCGGCTGGCAACGATTCACCGAGGATAGAAGGACTGTTGCGAAACGGCAACGCAACAATGTAACGACCTGTCGTGTCACGGAAAGTAGTGAGTTTAAAAATGTCTTCACATTCCTGTTCATCAGGCGTTAAAAACTTCTCGTCTGGAATGTCTTCCAATTCAAAGAAGCGCGAAAGGCAAAAGTCATCATTTTTCGCAAACGTACAAAATGATGGTGTGGCGTTTATACTTGGGGTCTCAGTCATCGTTGGAGCAGTGCCCAGGATGAGATAGCCCAAAGTAGTTTCTATAGCAATTGGCTGGCCGGGATAACCTGATATTTTGTGTGCTTTAAAAATGCGAGCAAACATGTCACATCCCAAGATAATATCGATTTCACCAGGCGTGTGGAAAGTATTATCTGCTATGGGCAAATTGTCGAGATACGACAACGAGGCGCGGTTGACGTTAACAGTAGGCAACTCACTAGTTATAGTTTCTACTACATAAGGTTCAATCATATACGAGTGAGTGTCGTCGTAGCGGGAGTATAATTTTAGACAAGTCATGCCCTTTGTCAAATTTCTTGAGTCGCCTTTTCCCGTGACGTAAGAGCCTTGTGATGATCGCACCGTGAGATTCAAACGTAAACAGCATTTACGCGTAATAATATCCCTTTGGGAGCCGCTATCTATCAGAGCGCGTATTGTCTGCACCTGGCCCTTAGCATCTCGGGTAGTGCAAACGGCAATTCCTAAGAGTGCAGTAGTATTTGCTCTAGTAAATGAATTTGTCACGCACGGTGATACCGGGCTTGCGGAATTTGAATCGTCATTATCGACGTCTGCTGGCGACGCGGGAGACGGTATTTGGTCTCGTTGTGGTTTTCGCTGATCAGTTTGTTTGAAATGCAACAAACTATGGTGGTTGAGAGTGCATGATTTGCACGTACTCTTTGATTTGCACGCTTTTGTGCCGTGCCTAGTACTGAGGCAGTTCACGCAAACTCGTATATTCGATGACTTGATTAAATTAAATCGCTCGCGTGGTTCTAAACCATTAAATTTAGAGCATTGATACAAAGGGTGCGATCCAATTTTACAACAAAAACAAATTTCGACAGAGTGATTGTTGCCTTTTTCGACATTAATAAATGTCTTTGCGGAATTATTATTATTTGAGCCAAGACGGCTCGACGTAGGTTGTGCAATTTGCGCGCGATTAAGAATTCGTTGCTGTCCTCTCACAAAATCAATTAGTTCAGAGCTGGACGGGAAACTTTCCTCATTCCGAATAGACGATTCGAAAGCCTTCACTGTCTCTATGTCAAGATGTTTAAGGCCCAGTTGTAGCTAAATAAATTCTGCGAGATCCTTGATTCGTAACTGTTTCAGTGCGGCAATGTTAGTCGCGTATGTATCTACAAATTTTTCTAGAGAAGCGGGCGTAACCGAAGTAACGCGTTGATCATTATATTTGGTGCACAATGCGTCCCATATCACTTGGTAATTTGTACCGGTAGGTGTGATAGTTTTGCAAATATTCAATGCTTTTCCCGTCAACTTGGACATCAGATACTGTATCTTTTCTGAATTATCCAATGAATTATTTGAATGGATAACCGAGATATAAGTCTCATAGAAAAGAGGCCAATTTTCTAATTTTCCGTCAAAGCACGCTATTTCTAAAGGCGGTAATTTAATTTGACGGCGAGTTTTTTCAACTGGATTGGCCAGCATGTTCGCTTCGGTATATTTAATAATGCCGAAAATTTCCTCAAAAGCATTTAATTGAGAATATTCAGCGACTGCTTCTGGATTCAATTCCAGTTCACAATTAACCTTTTCATCTAGAAGCGTTATAAATTCAGACCGAATTCTTTCTAATGTACTTGCGCCTGATAAAAAAGATTGCCGATTGTTAACACTATCAGAAGCCCTCTTCATCTTGACGTAGACTGATTGTAAACATTCAAAATTAGCGGCCAATTTTGCATTTAAACGTTTCAAAAGTCTTTCATCCCGCGACGACTCGGACGCGCTTGTAGCCATTTCTGATTCTGGTAATTTTATTATTTAATGCGGTAAAAAATATTATAATAATAATATTTAGATAAAATAAATTGATTAATATTCAATAAATTAACTTTTATGCCTGTAGGGTTAACTCAGTGCGGGTGCCGTGAAGGGTTAAGTATAGATAATGCGGGTAGACCAAATTTATCACTTTACGTCTTATTAAAGTATTATTATTTTTATGTATAATACATTCAATACTGGGATGTATTACAGTAACCAAATTATTTATAATGAAATGCGGTTAATTTTAAATGCGGTTGATATAACAATATCGGTATTATTATTAGAAATAGATATTAAATAGCGGTATTGGCATACATTAAATCTATTCTATTTGCGGGTAAATATGTTATTTCCATTCAAACCATCCAGTAATGTCGGATAGGAATATCCAGAAATAAAATGCGGGTAATAATTAATAAATTACGCGGGTATGTAAAACGCAATAACACTCTTATGGTTTATTACCGAAATTACGGTTCAATATCAGGCTCGTTTGGACCAACTATGGTGTATAAGAAGTTATGAAGTTGTTTTTTATGTTAGTGTGAGAAATGATTGTCGAAGGACCTTGAATGATTGAGCAATGACCACTGCACATAAGACAATATTTGTTGTAGGGATAAAGGAAGGACTCACCATTAAGAAAGGGCGCTCGTTTCTTCCCGTCTTCTCCTCACAACAATGTCACTTAACACGAAGCGGATTGCACTATATCGTAGCGAATAATAATGTCTTAGAGGTAAGGGAGATCAGATCTCGCACGGATGCGGTTATTGTGAGCGGTTCGGGTTATTGCAACATACTGATGCCAAAGGGCACATACAAATTAGCAGGAATGGAAAGGAAGGTAGGACAAAGGACAATAATACTATCTCAGTACAGTGGTCGCAGGTATGTGTGTATGTGTGCATGAGATGTATGTATAAATTAATGTCTATTGCGCATTGGCGCAACCAATATCTAATGTGATATTCTTTTAATATGAAATAAAAATACAGGAAAACAGTTGATATCATTTTTTAATTGGTCCCAAATATATTACAGTGATATAATAAACATAACATATTATTTCTGACTAATAACACGCCATTTCACCGAAGGAGTAGGCAGAGAGGGTAGAATACCACCCACGTACAAACACTTCTGTCCAAGCACACACTCTTTGTTTCATCCACAATCATGCATACTGTTCGAGGAACGAACAAGGGTTGGAATAGCCGACTCAAGGGCTTTTCCACGCAGATAACGAATAAATGAATTATTTGGCTTTTGACAGGCGAATGCGGAAACACAATGCGTAACGTTACTTCACAATCAACTTACCGGTGAAATGATGGTGAAATCTGCATAAGCCTCATCTGTCAGCACTGGAACGGGATTGTGGTTCTTTAGCACTCGTTGTTTTAAAGTAAATTGCGATAAAAATACGTCTTATGATTATTCCGATTAGACAACCGGCGATCGAGATTTGACAGGACGAACGGTTTTTGTGCGACTAGTTCGGCTCACGGCACTCCGTGGATATAGCTGACGTGTGCGAAATTTATACTATACAGTTTAAATTCTGACGATACGATTAGTTACTACACAGCCTGTCAAAAGCAATCGGCGTTACGGAACATTCCGCCCACCAAAATACAACAACGTGTATTTTAAAGAAAATTTAGAAACCAAAACGGGCAATGCTGTGGAACGTTGCGTGAATGAAGAACAATGAAAGAGAGAAGAAAAAGAAAAAGAAAAAAAAATTATATATTTATAATAATAATGAAAATGATAAGAAAAGAAAATAATGAAAATAAGACTAACGAAAATCGATAAGAGAGAATGCGCCGCAGAAGCGAAGATGATTAGTCACATTGACTAGGCAATAAACATAATTTGGTTAATGGTCTCGTGAGAAGAGAACCATTCGATGTACGAACCGTAGCGATACGCACAACGCCGTCGGGACCTGGGTGCAATTTGTCGACTCGCGCGAGAGGCCAGTGCAAAGGGATAGTATTTTCGATTCGGATTATCACTACATCATTCACAGAGAGTGAGAGAGTTGCAATTTTTGGTCCACTTGGCGCGCTAAGTTAGCGATTGGAGATATTTAAACTTCCAACGTTCCCAAAAATCCCGTTGGAAACGTTGAATGAGTTGCCAGCGACTCAGACGGTTGATTTTTAGATCAGTATAATCCTCGTCCGGCACGGAAGTCAAGGGTTCCAAAGTCAAAAAATAACCTGGAGTCAACATGCGCAAATCGTTTGAGTCAAAACTCAACGGGTAGAGAGGCCAAGAGTCTAGCATGGCCTCAATCTGCACGAATAGTGTCGTCAGGTCCTCGAAAGTTAACGTTTGGTTACCGATTAAGCGATAGAGATGAGTTTTAACCGATTTAACATGAATCTCCCATACGCCACCGAAATGGGGACTCGATGGTGGATTGAAACGGAACTCAATTTGTTCTGACTGTGACACAGTCTGCATAAATGAATTGAGCTGAGTCTTAGCTCCAACGAAATTCGTGCCGCAATCTGAGTGTATGACGTTTACACGACCTCGTCGACCTACAAATCGACGTAGCGCTGCAATAAAAGCTTCGGAAGACAGGTCAGAAGCGACTTCAAGATGTAGAGCCTTGATGGTAAAACAGACGAATAAGCAAAGATAAGCCTTGTTTATCTTAGCGCGGCGATGGTTGCCGGCCTTTATACGAAACGGACCACCGTAATCAATGCCCACAATCGAGAATGGTTTAACCTGATTAACACGAGTGGCGGGTAGGTCACTCATGAAAGGTTCCAGAGGTGCTGGATTTATGCGATAACATTGTATACATCTTGACAGACAATGTCGGATTGCGCGCTTTGGGGACAGAGTCCAGAACTGCTGTGACAAGAAATATTGCATTGTGTTAATGCCTGGGTGACAATGTTCGCGATGTAGAGCGTCTATTACAAGAACATTAAGCTTATATTCGCAAGGAAGTAGGGCAGGATGTTTATGCTCGAATTCAAGCCCAGATCGAGATGCACCCACCACCCTGCCACCCAACCTGAGCACACCGTGGTCGTCAATGAAGGGATTAAGCTTCCGCATTTGTTTGGACAAAATGTTGCCCTCCTTCAAGCGCGTGATATCATCATTAAAATGTACACGTTGAGTGAGTTAAACTACTGTCAAAAGTGTAGTGTGAATTTCGGCACGGTTTAATGGAAGATACGAACGACGAGATTCTTTATACTGTAGTTTGTAGATGAATCTAAGACAGTAACCGAGAATGCGTTGGATCTTCCGAATCGAAGAAAATTTAATTAGTAATATGTCCACCAGATTTTCGTCCTGTTGGACAAATAAAGATCGAACTCGTTCCTCAGAGTGAAGTTCAATTTCGTCGACATTGCCATCGAAAGACGGCCAAGAATTGAATGACTGGATCAGCCACGAAAGCCCCGCCCACCATAACGTGTTAACGATTAGATCGGCTGGAGATTGACCACGAGAAGCGACATCCGCTGGATTATCTCCATATGATACGTGATGCCAAGGAGTGCCTTCGAGGGCATCTTGAATGTGACTGACACGGTTAGCCACGAAAGTCTTCCAGCGACACGAAGGAGAACGTAACCAGGCGAGCACGATGGTTGAATCCGACCACGCAAATGTATTGGAGATCGGAAGCAATGGTACGTTTAAATCTTTGACGAATTTTAATAGATCTGATAGAAGAACTGCCGCACACAGTTCAAGGCGAGGTAATGAAATCTTTTTTGTGGGGGCGACTCGAGACTTAGCGCAAACCAAATATATTTGGACATTATCGTCAACATCCGTGATTCGCAAGTAAACTACCGCGCCATATCCAAGTTCCGAACTATCTGAGAAGCCATGAAATTGACCCGACTCCATTATTAAATTTACATGACTCGATTAAACTCAACTCACACTATTCACACCAGTTCGAAGTCTTTACCGGCGTCCCACAAGGGTCTCATTTAGGACCAGTACCAGTGGAGTCATGATTCTCTTATTTGCAGATGATCTCAAAATTTATAAAACCATTACAAATATTCATGACTGTTACGTACTACAATCTAATCTTGTGAGGCTACAAGAGTGGTGCACCCACAATGAACTATTTCTCAATATTGATAAATGTCAAACGATAACTTTGCCCGAATCAAAAATCCCATTATGCATCAATATAGCATCAACAACATTTTCCTAAAAAGAGTTGAGAATATTAAGGATCTTGGTATTATTTTTGACAGGCAACTAACATTTGTTCCTCATATAAACGAAATAACCAACAAGGCCATGAAATGTTTGGGTTTTATATTAAGGACAGCGAAAGATTTTAAATTAATAAATTCCTTCAAACTGCTATTCACTGGTTTAGTTAGAAGTAATCTAGAGTATAACTCAACAATCTGGTCTCCATTTTATAAGATTCACCAATTAAAAATTGAAAGAGTGCAACATAAATTTCTGCGATTTATTAATTATAAATTAGGAATTCCAAACGAATATCTTAATTACACTTTCCTCATGAACTTACTAAATTTAACCGATTTATCATTGAGACGCACAGTGTGCGACTTAGTATCTCTTTTCAAAATTTCGAATGGCAGACTGGACGCCATTGATTTGACGAGTCTTATATCGCTCCGTGTACCTACGCGCGACACTCGACAGACCGCTCTATATAAGTTCCCATATCTGCTAACAATTATTTTCAAAACTCACCTATTCAAAGACTTCACATACTCGGTAATAAGTAAAGCTCAATTGATGTTTATCATCACCAATCAGTATACAAACTAAAATACAGTATACTAGAATGTTTGTAACAGATTCATAATTTTTTTTTCAAACGCATATTTTATTGTCTCATTAACTAAGGTTTGTTTTGTAAAATTCCCAATCGGGCAAAATAAAGATTGATGATTACAAAGATGGTTTACAACAAACTGTAGTGTTTATCTTTATAATAATAATAACAAACTTACTTGTCTTGTGTGTATTACCTACTTACATTATTGTACTCTTGTAACTACACTATATTTATATAAACTTATCGAACTCATTGTCCAAATTCCAATAACACCGTAACTATATACTTGAATTGTATCTACTTAACTACCTACCTATATCTGTTATATTTTTCTCAAGTTTATGTATTAGTTTAACCTATGTTCTGTAAAATATTCAACCGACGTACTTTGTACAATAAACTTTGCTTGCTTATGTTTACAAAATAATAACACCATAACAATAACCCTACACATTGTTATGTAAGCTCATACTCAATTTATTATGCTATGTAATTAAAATATTTTATAATGCTACTGAACAACAAAACCCATAATATGTATATGTAAAAGGCTTCTAGGCGTTAATAAAATAAAATAAAATAAAAAATAAAATAAAATATGTGGGAATGACACCCATCGAGGGATTTTGGTGAAAAACGTCAAAGGGCATAGAAAACCTAGAGGGTCAAAAACCCGAGTGACTTCACTGAGGATAGTGCGTTTACTAAACTCGCGATCGAGGCATAGGACTTCGAATGAAAATGTATCATGTCGTGGCTCCCACTTCAATCCCAATACCTTGAGAATGTGAGAGTTATCAATATTCATGGAGACCAAGTCATTGAGGCAGTATTCCGAAGGTAGATCGGCGAGTAATTCTGGTTTGCTACTAGCCCACTTCCGCAATTCGAATTGACCTCGTTTGAACAGCTCGATATCTTCGGTTATCGTTTGTTTCGGTTTGTTGAGCTTGTTCCAAGCTGTTACAACCGGTGACGATGTCATATATGTAAATATCCGAAGTTAGCACACGACGCGCTAGCGGTAAATCATAACCTTCATCTTTGGTCAACTGTTTGACAGTACGACAGGCCAAAAATGGGGCGGAGGATACACCATAAGTTACAGTGTTTAATTGATACTCTTGGATGGGTTCCGACGAATGAAAACGCCAAAACATTCTTTGGAAAGCACGATCTGGTTCTTGAACCAATATTTGGCTATTCATTTGTCGTACATCAGCAGTAAACACTACCGATGGTGTACGGAATTACGGATTACTGAGAATAAAATGCGTGTACTGAGTATAAAATGTTTGAGCAGGATTAAGAGAATGGATTGAATAATTAAATAATAATATCTATTTTTAAAAAAAAGTTACTTTATTTAGTCTTTACATGAGCTTAATTTAATGCTGTTTTTTATTCGATCCAGAATGACTCACATCAATGCACGAGCATTGCCGAGGATTACCGAATCGCGCTCGACCCACACACCTGCAAAGTTTCTACCTAACCGTGCATCCACACATTCGCCTACAGAAACATGCAGAACTCAGTTCGCCTTAATACTACCGCCGTTCGAGTGTTTCTCATTTCTCGTTACCAAATTTAGCTTATAGCATAGATCCTGGTTATAGCATAAATTAGCTTATAGCATAGATCCTGCTCTCTGATTTGCAGATGGAACATATTTAACTACAATTTCTTTATTATTCACATTCTCGCGGATAAAATGGAAGTTTATATCTATATTCTTCGTTCTTTTGTGAAATACTGGATTTCTGACTAATTGAATTGCACTTTGGTTGTCACCGTAAAGTGTTGTTTCTTCATTACATGGACATCCGATGTCCGATAACAGCTTTCTGATCCAGACTACTTCCCGAGCTGCTGCCGATGCAGCCACGTACTTGGCTTCCGTTGTACTTAGCGTCACCAGTCTTTGACCCTGTGACGACCACGTTACGACCCCGTTCACGCGACAGAAAACGTATCCTGCTGTCGACCTTCGCGTTTCTACATCCCCGGCGTAGTCAGCATCCGAGAAACCTATCAATTTTGGTTCGCTACCGCCGCTTTGATATTCAATACCGTAATCAGTTGTGCATTTTAGATATGCGAATATTCTCTTTACTGCATGCCAATGCGATGAATTGTGCTCGTTCAAATACTTTCTCACTGCATTTACTGCGAACGCGATGTCTGGCCTCGATACAGCCGCTAGGAAAACCAGAGACCCTACTGCTTCGCGATACGGTACATTTTTAGTTTTATCGTTTTCCACGACTGGAGTCAGTGCTGCGTGCGGATCCGCTGGCACGCACACTGTTTTCGCATCCGCCATTCCAAATTTTTCAATTATTTTCTGCGTGTACGCGCTTTGATGAATCATCAGTTTACCTCTCTCTCTATCCCTTTTTATTTGTAAGCCGACAAAAATATTCGAGTCCTCCACTGTTATTTTAAATGTTTCGCTTAGTCGTTGAATAATTTCCTTAAGGGTCTCTATATTGTTTGAGGCTACTAGCCCATCATCGACGAATAGCGCCAGATATACTTTGTTGTTTTTAATCCTTTCCAGTAAATACACATTTGTCTGCTTCGCATTCTACGAAGTTGAATTCATTCAGAAACTTGTTAAATCGTTGATTGAAAGAAAATTCAAAATATTTACGCTTAAAACTTCAACTGACTTCAACTTCAACCTTCGAAATGGCGTCTTGGAAATTACCGTTAATTTTTATCGGAGCGTAACCGATGCTTAGCTTCTCTTTTTGTTACACAAGTCGCTATGGTAGAGAGCGAGAGATCAAACTACAATTTTTGCTGTAAGCCAATGAGATGTGAACTTTCAGCCACAAGAGCTTTGTCTATAAGAATTTGGGTTAGGGATAACTCCTCCTCCTCCGTCGGACCACACATCCTTAGCTTGACGCGCGCCCTTAACGCGCTTAAAAGCCGTAACATAGTTATTGGAGACTTTAACGCTCGCTCCCCAATGTGGTTTGACGATAATAATCATAGAACGGAACGATCAGACGCTGTTGAGGATCTAATTGCTGCGCAAGGTCTATTACTCTTAAATGAAAACTGTCACTTAACCACTTTCGCAAACATACATGGGGAGAGCAACATAGATCTAACTCTTTGTTCTGGATCACTTGCGACCAGGATGTCAAACTGGAAGGTCCATGATAGCGCAATTGTCTCCGATCATAGATTTATTACTTTTACTGTGGGGTCCAGAAGACCCAAGCTCCGAAAACCTCCTGGAACTTTAAAACCACAGTGGCGAATTGGGATAACTTTGGGGAGGCCCTACGTGACACTCTAAGGGGATTTTACAAAAGCAAGACTTTTCTATTAGTTAGTTAGACTATTCGTTGCTCTACGTGACACTCTAAGGGGATTTTAGCAGCAAACGATCCGGATAATTTGGGGAATTACTTTAACGCGGCCGTAGTGTCAGCTGCTGAACGGTATTTGGGAAGATCAAACCCAAAAACCGCTATTAGAACGCCGTGGTGGTCGGGTGAGTTGACTTTGCAGAAGGGGGACTATAAGAGGGCTTTTAGGGCACTTGGATCCCTAAAGAGGACTGGTGGCATGCAAGAGATGCTCACATCTATTAAGATTCGTGTCAGTAGGGCCAGGGAAGCATTCAAATTGTCTATCCTCTCGGCAAAACGAACTGCATGGTACAATTGGGTTAAACAAGTGGGTAACGCCAACCCGTGGAAAATCCACAGCGCAATCGAAAAAACGGGAAAAGGTTCTGACCGGTATTTGACTAGCATCATATCGGATAATCCCTCTGGGAATTCTGAGCGCACCGATGTGACCAGCACACTGTTGGATAAATTAGTTCCATTAGACTCAGTAATCGGGGAAAACGACCACAACACACAGATAAGAGCTCTGTCACGGCTTCAACCTAGGATCCTCACCAGTGATGATAGAACTCTAAAAATAACTAAGGCTGAAATTTATGTTATAATTAAGGGTTTGGGTCCGAAGAAGTCACCAGGGCACGATCGTCTTAATGGTAATAGCGAAGAACGTTTGGATCCATGCCAAGGAAGAGTTGTTCCAGGTTATGGAGACATGTCTGCGTAGAGGAGTTTTCCCTACGGAATGGAAGAGAGGTGTGCTCAAGATTATCCCAAAGGGAAACGACAAACTCAGGACGGACGGTAACCCTTTTGCCTGTTTTCAGCAAAATTTTGGAAACACTAATAAATAACAGGTTGCAGCAATATCTTTCACCAGCATGTGAGCGATAATATGGCTTTGTCCCTGGAAAATCTACCGAGCACGCCATTATGTATGCGCTTGAATGGGTGAAGGTCTGTGCACATTGTGTCTATGCACACAAGGCTCCATTTTGGGACCTAAATATTTGAATATAAATTTTGATGACTCCTCCAGGTTACCCTTTCCTGAGGGATGCACATCGGTCGAATACGCTGATGATAAGTTGTATTTGGTCTCGGGGGACAGCAGAAGGGAAGTGGAAAGAAAGGCTGAAGAAATTTTGCGAGCAATCCTCAGTTGAGGTGAGAGGAACAAGTTAAATTTTTTTCCCCAAAAGACCGTGGGACTCTTGATGAAAGGCCTCCTCAGTAGAGGAAGAAAACCTTTCATCAGAATGGGAGCCTCCACTATTCAATTTGCAGACTCTGTAAAATATCTTGGTCTAACCCTAGATCGATCGTCTTCCTTTTTAACTCATGTTAAAGAGGTCTCCAGCAAGGCCCAGGCCCTCTTCTTGAAACTAAGAAGAATCTCCACAGCTGAGTGGGGGTTGCGATCCCCAGCACTGCGACTACTTTATAGGGGTATATACGTGGCGCAAGTCTCGTATGCTGCCTCTGTGTGGGAGCACCGTTTGGGGAATTCGCTTATACTCTCGGCTCTCAAGAGGGGTCAGCGAACCCCCTTGCTGGCGCTCTCCGGTGCTTATGAGGACCGTTGCTTCAGACGCTTTGCCCGTGTTGGCCGGTATTTTGCCAATCGATCTAGAAATTAGGGAGGTTTTAACAAAGAAAAAGTTGACCAGGGGACTCCCCGCTACCCATCTCGGCGTAACTCTTACGCCAGTCGGGGTCGGGAGTCTTCCTGGACTGCTTAGACAAATTAGTGATTTGTCACTCAACGAGTGGCAATCTCGCTGGGATAGGTCGAATATGGGAAGATGGACTTTCTCCTTCTTCGCATCAGTTAAAATCAGAGTGGAAGGAGCCCACATTAAATTGGATCATCACATGACCCAAATTCTGTCAGGACATGGTGAGTTTAGGGGGAGACTACATAGACTCTCCCTGTCCCCACATCCAAACTGCGCGTGTGGTAGTTCTGATCAAACCGCTTAGCACATTCTGTGGCACTGTGAGATTATGATGGATGCAAGAGATGAATTATTGGCCGGTTTGGAAGTAACAACGACATCGGTTTGGAACTCGGATCTCGTCTCGAACAAAGTGAATTTCGAGTGTCTGAGGAAGCATAGAAAGATCTGGGTTGAGAGATGGTCTGATCTTAGAGTCGAGAACTAGACTAAAATCAATAGCTTTAACGCCAGCTGTTGCTCCTGGACACAATGGACTACGAGATAATTGTTTTCATGTACATATTTATTACTGTTTTTTTTTCTGTTTATTTACTGTTTCATTTATTGATTAATTTTATTAATTAATTTCAACGCCCTGGTGGGCTTTTACATAACAAGTTTTTTTACATAACAAGCTTTTACATAACATAACATACAGAAACATTTTTAAATGGAAAAAGATACACTATATAAATAAAAATAAAAGTAAACATAATATGAAAGGTAGGTAGGTGAATAAATAAGTTAAGGTAGAGTTAATTCATTGCAATAAAAGAGAACTAAACTAGTAGGTATGTTAACAATTACAAAATTACATGTGAATGGCTAAATGTGATACATGAAAAAATTTATTTATTTATTTATTTGTTTGTTCTCGCATTGACGGCTTTTACATGCAAGGTAAATCAAACAGGAGCATTATAACAAGTATATAGCATCATAAGAAGTGTAACATAGTAAATAAAATAATAAGCTGAGCATGAAAGACATAAGTAGGCACAACACAGGTAGGTATTAGTATACGATAAAATTAAATAAGATTAAAATTAAGTAAATTGTATATTGTATAAAGGATTTCAACCAGCAAATACTTATTTGGGCTCAGGCTACAGTACATTCAGCAATTATAATTTTCACAATATTACACAAAACATAATTACAAACATACTCGAAGCATACCGGTTGGTAGTGGTGTAAAACATTTTCTAGCGATTTATAAAAGTAGGTAATGTTCTTGTAATTTAAAATATATAATTTGTTTTTTTGTTTTTTTGCTATTATAAATGTACGTAAGTTTATTATTATTATGACAAAAATAAAAGGTGCACAACAATTACATACAAAAAGAAGTAGGTATTATGAAAATAGTTACAGAGTATTAAGTTAGTTATTGTTAAAAATCAACAGGATTTTTGCTTAATATCTGCATACATATACGCTTTTTAAAGGAAGCGATGTTTTTATTAAAAATTATATCAACAGAGCATGTTTCATTCCCCACACGATGCAATCTCTGAAGACAAGAGTTGAACATAAAATTTTAATTAGCATTCTACAAATTTTCTATTCCTGACTATACTTAATGTTTATTATTTGCATCTAATGTTTACTTTTCTCTTATTGCAGGTTATTTTGGATATTTCGTTACAGATTGATTATGCTTATAATTTTCTTAAGATTTTCTTTTATTTTTATACACTGTTTTGTATCATGTTTTTTTTCTACTATACAGATTGACGTGCTTGCTGGTAGTAGTACTGAACTGATATTTTCTCGTGAAAGTCCGGCGTACCCCAACTCTGGGGTGACAGAAGACCTCGTCCGTGCATATCAAACTTTAAGATCAAACCACGACGAGGGATCTGTGTCATCGTCTGCTCGCAGCGCCTCCCCTGAGGTCAGGAACTGGACTGAGGACGGGCCGAACGTGGATTGGCGACCTTCCGCTCTGCCTCCAGGTATTACGACGCTTTCTCCTCATGGTCTTCGGGATATTCCCAACCCCAAATCACACTTCTCGTCGAGGCACAACCGCACAGTGGTCCCAAATCCCGATCTAGCTAGACAAAAATATTTTTCATGGCATTTGACGCAAAAGGGTCACAATGTAATAAAAAAAATACTTAAAAAAATATACATTTATTTTAGCCTTTGTTACGGAATTTTTAAGACAAAATTAATTACTAATAAAATGCGTATAGCATAATGGTTCGGTTAAGTCATAACGAAGTACTTATTTAAAGTTATTAGTTAAAAATATTTTTTTAACATAATATAAGAACAAAACCGAATGACATTTTTTGTTAATGAACTACTGCCCGAGTAGCTATCGTCACTATTATTAAATGCTAATGTTCCAACCAAAGATATTAGAAGAACGAGATATGCTATGTTGGCCGCCGGACCGTAGCCGGAGTACTACCTAATTAGGGTACTTTGAACGGTATCGGGACGTGTACGCACAGAAATCTGTTCTATGTATTAGTGCGGATACCTTAGCGATGCCTTAGCGTAAGCGAAGGTGTGCAGTAGTATTGGTGAACAAAACCGGCGACACTCGGCAAAACAATTCCACTCAGTACGAACTGCGCATAGCACATCTCGTTCTTCTAATATCTTTGGTTCCAACAGTGGCTTTGTCAAAAGACTTCTGTATTTTCTTCGCTGGAACAGAAGTTTACTATCGATTCGGAATATTTTGTTGATGTTTTGGCAGCATCGCGTTTTCCATGTGACTTCAAGCTGGTTTGAGTAGCATGAGATAGTTCTTGTGGACTTCGAGAGTTCGGAAGACATTTATTTTTTCTTCTTTTGCTTTTTGACGAGCATAAATCAAATTCTTTTTCTGGTCTTCCACGTAGTCCTTTATCACGCGTCACATAGGAAGAATAAAAACTGTGTTAAGCCATTTTACGTGTTTAAACATCAATTTTAAAATACTTCTTCCGACTTCCAACCATTTTCTATGAAATATTAATAGAAACGAAGCAATTTTTTTCTTATGTAAACTATCCTCGAGACTTTTAAAACTGTTTTTCTTCAATAAATATTTAATATGTTCATAAACACATTGCCGTATTGCACCACAATTCAACTTTGACGTGCCCTTTACTTCTAGAATCTCCAAAATATCCAAACGATAGATTGTAGGTAGAGGCTCTGTAAAAGACAAAAGAGCAAGTTTGAGCAAACAAATTTTATAAGATATTATACATAAAGAATGGTTTTATATGAAACTAGTTTTGTTTGGTGGTACAAATCGGTACACGATTTTGAAAGTTTAATTAAACTTTGGCAAATAATTTTAAATATTGATACTTTTTTCACGATTTTTAATTAATAATTAAAGTAATGTTGAATAGGCAAATTATAAAATATTTAAATTAATTTGAAAGAACATACCATAGACCTCAATTTTTGGATTTGCGTAATTTCTCTCCGATTTCAAATAACAACACTAACGATCGAACAGCGTGCACACCCGAAAGCGTCCGACCGCTGGGCGAACGATTGGCACATCCGAAGTGTCGTGTTTACAACGTTGCCACGTATCGCGCGTATTGTTTTAATTTTTTTATCGATGTGAACAAAATACTATGGACATTTTTCAATGTTGTGAGAATTTTTTTGTACATAAATAAAAACATCGTTGAAATCTTTTTGTCTAGCTAGTTTCCTCAAAGGGGACCATAGTGAACCGGTTTCCTGGCTTATGTGCGCGGAACCTGATTCTCGTGAAGCCAATCCAATACCCAGCTTTCTCTCCCTAGGTCTGCCTGTTAGTGGGTATCGACACCCCCTTCACCGCAGAAAGAGGCGCATACTTCACCATTTTTCTTTTTTGTTCTTTTTGCAGGCGGCTGTGTATTATTTTAATTTTTATCTACCTATTGTTGACATTTTGTAAATACGTTTTAGTTATACTAACCAAGTAGAACAGAACTTACTAAAATTATTAATACTCAGCACTTGCATATTGCGAATAACATCGTATACATGGACATTTTGGAGGTATTGTTTTGATATTTTAGATGTAGACTCGTTTGAGATGTAGACTCAGAATGCACTACCTACACGCGCGGTAACAATAACATGCCGGTGGCAACGCGAAACGCGTGGCGGACAACCATTGCTTGTGGCAGTTGGCACACGCAACGATTTTTAATAATTTAATTTATTACACACTTAGAATTTCCACACTGCCAACTTTAAATCTTCCCGGCATTGAGAAAAATAAATAAACACTATCTTACTTATTTTAAAATTATTTAAAAAAAATATTATAGTATATGATATATGTTTATAATTAAATTCGGTAATTATTCGCTTACGATTACCGTTTGAGACGAGACACCATTTTGACACACCGAGTTCTCGCATACTTCGCGTTTGTTTGTGTAGTGGCAGTGTAGGAAACATGAAAGGCATAATCGGCATAATAGACAATTTTTCGAGATCGCTAGACACGCACCCGTTAATTGTTAGGCGATCAACTTTGATACCAAACATCAGATGAATTTAGTTTCTTAATATTTAAAGGTTTACTACGATTTTTTTTAAATAAAACGTTTTCATTTTAGGTAAGGTTGGGTTATTATAGGTTATTACAGGTTAGATTAGGTTATGTTGGATTATTATATGTTAGATTAGAATAGGTTAGGTTGGATTATTATATGTTAGATTAGGATAGATTAGGTTAGGTTAGGTTGGATTATTATATGATAGATTAGGATAGATTAGGTTAGGTTAGGTTGGATTATTATAAGTTAGATTAGGATAGGTTAGGTTAGGTTAGGTTGGATTATTATATGTTAGATTAGGATAGGTTAGGTTAGGTTAGGTTGGGTTATTATAGGCTAGTTTAGGTTGGATTATTATAGGATAGGTTAGGTTAGGTAAGGTTGGATAAGGTAGAATTAAATCACAAACCAGTCTATACAAACCTAGCGTAGCCCACAAACTACTTGAAAACTGGGATATAACTCTAAGGCTAAGGACTCACGGAGCGATTTTTACCCGCGCCCGCCGCGGTTACGGGCCCGCAGCCTTTGTAGAATGCAGATATGTATGTAAAAAATTAAAGCACATTTCAAGACGCGTTTTACGCCCGCGGCGTGTGCGATTGTTTGCGGGGCCCGCTGCACCCGCGGTTATCTTGTACCGGCGGGCGCGGGCGCGGTCCCGCAGCCGCGGCGGGTTGCTCCCGCGCGCTCTGCGATCGGTTGGCGGGCGAGTTAGTGGAATTCAACTGATCGTTTAACTGCCCGTCTTGCAACCGCCCGTCTTGCGATAATCAACCGCCAAGATTGCGGGCGATAACCGCAACCGCGGCGGCTGCGTCACCGCAAAAAAGAGCGGTCTCGTGAGTTTTGAAAATAAAACTCCATTCCGCCACCGCAGCGGGCGCGGGTAAAAATCGCTCCGTGAGTCCTTAGCCTTAAGGGGACGCGAGCAGGCGTTATTAAAGGTTCCCCAACATTTATAGTAACTTTTAGTAATAATTTAGTAATATAACTAAATTCTAGTATTAATTCAAAGTAATAATTCCATATTTACCGTGAAGCGGAATTCGTAACCTTTACCAAAAAACCTTCCCTTAATACGTTAATTTTAATAAATAACGGGTTTTTTATTTACAATATTTTTTATGTATAAATAAATTAACACATCATTTAAAAAAAATGTTTTTCATTGTCTATGATATAAAAAAACCATATTTTTTAATTGTTATGTTGGCAGTGCCCAACACTACGTAAAAACAAACGCAAAGTATGCTAGAACTCGGTGTGTCAAAATGGTGTGTCGTACGGAAAATTTTCTCGTAAATTATAATTTACGTAAATAATATTAAATATCAATATTTTTCAAAATCATAAATGCAAAAAGTTGTTTATTGACATTAAGATGAATCAAATGATTGTTTATTTTTAAATGCGTGTTTTAAAAACGGTAGTCGTAACCGAATATTTACCTTAAATTCATATGTTACTTTGTTGTAATATTAATTTCTTATAATTAAATTATAATATGTAAATGACATCCTCAGCACGGAAGATTCCAGTGAGGATATCATTATATCTATATGTTACCAATGAAAAGAAGACAATAAATCATTATTATTATTGGTAATTATCCGGATTTACGACAGTATCTGACCCGTAGTGATGACGAAAATATAGATGCGATTATCCCTTTGTTTGTCTTCAGTGTTCCATGAAAAATACTATTTGGACGTTTGGACGTTCTCTCAGCGAACACGAATAGTGTTAATCAAGGTGCGATCATTACAATCAATAAAAGTGAAAGAAAACAACAAGTTCAAATTACCTCACGATAGTGCAGTGCAAGAAATATGTCGCCAAGGACAGTGAATTATACAAGTACAGCTACTGTGGTGGTAGTTTCCACAAATTATGTACAAACCATAACATCGCCATTCCTGTAGGCAAGGAATGGATTTGTGCTAACTGCCATGCGGACAGCAGACCGAGCGCTAGCGATAACAATACAGCTATAAACGTCAGAGCCGGCCAAGTGGAGAAAAATTTTAACGTCGAAATATTTGGTCTTGAGATGAAAAAATAGGGAAAAATCGTAAAAACCGTCAAGATAATCGCAGAGAAATTGAACGTAAATAATGAAAACACCACCGAGTAGCAACAAGAACACATATTTGAGGGAACTCACGCTAATACTACAAATGACCTCGACTGAACTAAATTTCTTATAGTGTTTTGACATTAAGTTAAACATATTGGATAGTAAAAATAGTGTAATTACAGAATATCAAAATCTACTCAGTGAAAATGGTTTAGAAAGTATAATATTAGATGTGACTCGGGATGAAATATTGAATGGAAAAAATGTTAAATCGTGTATTGATCATATTGCAATACGTAACCGCAATAACACTGTATTGTCATCTATTGTAACTATCTTATTCTTATTCTATCGTGCGTCCAACACTTTTAACACACACTATTAACAATTTGACATATTTAACTCTTCACCACACTCCTTAAAATCCCACAGACACTCTCTCGATACCTTACAATAACCATAACTACAGATACCATCTAATACAACCACCACTCTATATATATCGTTTTGTTACATTTATACGAGGTTCAGTCCAATTAAGGACTATTTCTCGCGACCTGAAGGTAAGTCACCTGGGGGATGGTTTTTTTCTGCCCTAATGCTTGGGCTGCCTTGACAACTTGGGGGCTTTAAAATACTATGCTTTTTTGTATTTTATACTATATTTTTTGTATTTTCGACTGAGTTTTTTGTCGGTATTAGTTTAAGATTTTACTAATCGAATGCTATGTTTTTTTGTATTGGTTGTACTTGAATGTTCTTTTTTTAGAGCCAGCATTAGGGTGGGTAGGTGATAGATCAGCCATCTCTGGTCGGGAGCCCCTAAATACCTGATAAAAACCATTGACTCTGTGCAAAAACGGGCGGTCCGTTTGATAGATTCCCCAATCTTAACAAACGGACTGTAATCTTTAGAGCACAGGCGTCAGGTAGGTATGCTGTCCTTGTTCTATCGGTATTACAATGGAAGATGCTCTGAGGAACTAGCGTCATTGATCCCTTCGGCACCGGTGCGTAGTCGGGATACACGCAAAACGCGCGCCCAACATTTGTACACGGTTGACATTTGTCACATGAGAACGGGTCGCTTCTACGATTCGTTCGTTCAACAGCTCGGCTGTGGAACGAACTGCCGGCCTCTGTGTTTCCTCCCTCCTACAACATGGGACTCTTCAAGACCCATGTTCACTCCTTCCTCTCCACAAAAAGACCCTCCACACAGCATCCCCAAAGATGACATAGGCCCTGAGGGAAATTATTTTCTTCAGGGCCTCCTGTGTGGAGTTAATATAAAAAATAAAAAAAAAGATACTGGGAGGGGGTAGGCAGGGTTCTCGTAGGGGCTAGGTTTACCTAGGCACGAGATGCTAGGGTTCGGGTGAGAAGTTATTTTTTTATAGAATGGTATGGCTAAATCCACCATGTGTTTGCGGAGGGGGGGGGGATGTTCGAGCCTTTACTAATGATGCTGTTTCGTACGAACCAAGGGCTTTTGGTGTACCGTCTGAGTGAGGCATTCTGGAATTGCTCGAGTCGCTTTGTGTTTCCGCTGGCCCATATAGGGCTAGCGTAAGTTATGATGGGGCGGATTTGGGATTTGTAGATGAGGAGTTTGTTGGATAGTGAGGTTTTTGAGTTTTTGTGTTGTAATGGTGATAAAGCGCCGGCGGTTTGCCGGGCTTTTGTTAGAGTGTTTTTGATGTGAGGTGACCAAGTTAATCTCCTGTCTAGTGTGACTCCAAGATATTTGGCGGTCTTTTGCCATGGTATGACTTGGCCGTACATCGTGATGGTCCCTCGCTGAGCGGTAGTTCGTTTACTTCTGGAGAAGTAGACGGCTACGCTCTTTGAGGGATTGACGTCTATGCGCCAGCGGTCGTACCACTCTTGGAGTCTGTTTACGTCTTGCTGAAGGCGATGTGTAACCATCCTGGGCGAACCGTGGGTTACCATGAGGGTTGAGTCGTCGGCGTAGAGCATTACTTTAGAGTTGGGGTTGTCTGGGAGGGGGATATCATGAGTGTAAATGTTGAAGAGGGTGGGGGACAGCAGGGAGCCTTGGGGTACTCCTGCTGTCATGAAACGTGGAGATGAGATTGCATCGCGATATCGCACTTGAAAAGTGCGGTGCCGAAGAAATGATTTTAATACACCAAGCAGTTGGGGATCTATGTCTGTTTGGTGGAGTTTAAGAAGTAGGCCGTTTATCCATACTTTATCGAAGGCTTTGGCTATATCCAGGAAAATGGCGCCTGTAGATCTGTTGGAGTTGAAGCCACCAATGACTTGCTCGGTGACCCGTAGTAGTTGGTGGAGGGTTGAGTGCTGGGCTCTGAACCCGTGCTGTTCGTCGGGTAGTGTGGATATTTCGTTAATGTGCTTGATGAGCCTAGTGAGGAGGATTTTTTCGTAAATTTTCCCAATGTTGGAGAGGAGGCTGATTGGACGGTGGTTTTCGCAGAAAAGTGGATCTTTGCCCGGTTTGGGGAGTACTATGACGTGCGCGTGTTTCCAACTTTTGGGGAAATAGCGCAGTCTGAAAGCTGTGTTGATAAGGTTAACTGTGGCTAGGATGCCTTTTTGGGGGAGGGCTTTAAGAGCGAAGTTTGTGATTTCATCCGGGCCGGGGGCTTTTTTGTTTTTGCGGCCTTTTATGGCACTGCGTACCTCGGCCGGAGTGGTGAAGTGGATGTTGTCAGGGGGGAGGGTGTCAAAAATGTGGTTTACGTTGCGGTTGACGTCGGCGATGTGGTCGGGATCTGCGTGTTTGTAACTGGGGCTAAACTGTTTTTCTAGGCTGTCTGCGAAAGATTCGGCTTTGTCGAGTGCGTCAAAAACTAGTCCGTTTTCAGCGTGTATTGGGTGGTTTGGGGTCGGTGTAGATTTTAATTGTCTTGATAAGCGCCAGAGGGAGCCGTCCCTTGGGTTAATTTCTTGTATTTTTTTGTTCCAGGATAAGTTGTTGTTTTCTGAGAGTCTTTGTCTAATTTGTTTTTGTAGTCTATTAATGGCAGTCTTTATTCTGGGGTCTGGTGTTCTAGTGTAGCGTCGTTTGAGAAAGTTTTTGTTGGAGATGAGGTCGGCTATGTCTTTTGGTAAGTCGTCGGTCGGGCTGTAGGGGAGGCGTACGGGTAAAGGTTTGGATGCGTCATTTATGGCGGTGCGTATTTTGAGGGCGAGGTTGTCAACCGCAGAGTCGAGTTCGTCGGTGCTATTAATGTTTGATTTTATGGTAACGTTTTCGTCCACTTTCTGCATAAAGGCCGTCCAATCAGTTTTTTGTTTGGCTTTGGAGGGGGGGGGGGTTGGTGAATTTATGTAGGGTTAACAGCACGGGGTTGTGGTCGGAGGAGAGTTCGTTTACGGTTTGTATGCTGTACGCCCAGGATGATTTGTGTATGAGGGCGATATCTAGTAAGTCTGGGTGTGGCCACGTGACGGGAAATGTGTGGGACTCACGGGGCCGGCGACTCCTAGATCGGGATGGGAAATGGCGAATTTGTGAAGGATTCTTCCGTTTTTGTTAGTGCGCCTACTATTCCAGTCGGAGTGCTTCGAGTTGAAGTCTCCGGCTAGAATAGTAGGGGTGGGGCCATCAAGATTCAACTCGAGATCTTTAGGATCTATTTCCTTTTGGGGGGGGGTTGTATATTGAGTTGATTCTTAATGGACCGGATGATTTTGTGAAGATGGTAATGGAGGTGCTCTCTAATGTAGAGAGGGTGGGTGTAGTATTGTGTTTGTGTGTGATTTTATTGTTCACGTAGATGGCTGTGCCACCACCTCGTGAGTGTAACCGGTCGTTCTTGTACAGTGTGAAGTTGGCGATTTTTGGTGCTTGTGCGGCTGTGAAGTGTGTTTCGTTTATGAGTAGTATGTCTAATTTGTGTGTGTTTGTGAATAGGCGAGCTTCGAGCAGGTTTTTGTCGAAACCATTGGCATTCCAGAATGCCAAACGGAGCGCGTGGGGCTGGGTGGTGGTGTTAGCCATAATTTAATTTTAAAAAAGGGCAATAATCTGGGGGACTGCAGAGAGCAGTATGCTAATATAATCTGAGGGGTTTTTGGCTGAGAGAAATTTCGGTATGAGGTCGGCGATGAGTTCGCCGATTTTTTGAATATTTAATTTTTTCAGGAAATCTGTGAATGAGAATGGTGCTGGATTTATTGGGGGGGGGGGGGGGGTGTTTGAAGAACCTGAGGGGTTGCGGGTGGGGGGCGGGTTCATGGACTGGGCGTAGGAGATGGAGGGGTTGGTGGGGTTGGATGTAAAGGTGACTTGTGGGTTTACCTCAGGTCGGCGAGCGTAGCGGGTGGAAGGTGCGGGGCGCTTTGGGCAGCCCTGGAAGTTGGCGGGGTGGGGTCCGCCGCAGTTGGTACATATGGCGTCTCCGTCCTCCCGCTTGTGGGAGCAGGTGGCTGAGAGGTGGTTTTGGTGTGCTGAGAGGTGGGGGCAGGTGGCAGCCCATCGCGGAGTGCCCGAAAAGCTGGCAGCGGTGGCACTGGGTGGGGGCGGTTTTAAGGTTTAGGTATTCGACTTTAATGCGCAGCTGGAAAAGTGACTCTAGTTCGAAAATTTATCGTCCGGCTTCACCGTGGTTCAGCTGGACGAGAACCAGAGGGGCCGCAAGTCGGTTTGGACCTGAGCGCATGCGGGTGACGCTGATAACGAGGAGGTTGAGCTCTTTTAGCTCTTCTTTCATTTCCTCGGTGGAGGTAGATGGAGGTATCCCGCGCAGGACTGCTTTCGTAGTCTTGTCTTCGTATAGTTGAAAAGTGTGGAAGGGCACTTGGAATTCATCGAGGAGACGGGTGGCTGTACGGAAGCTGGCAGAGTCTTCTGTGTTGAGGACGTAGCCTGTCGGGATTGCCTTTGAGTTAGCTACTTTAACCCCGGCTGCCTGTAGTTTCTGGCGCATCGAGTTCCAATTTGTTGTAGTCCGGATGATTATTGGTGGAATTTTCACCTTGAAATTTTTCGGGGCGGCGGTGGGGTCCGAGTCTGTGGTCTTTGAACCTGCTGTCGAGATCGTGTCGCTTGTCGTTGAGGCTGGGGGCGCGAGGACTTCGAAGCGGTTATATGAAGTGGATGCGATCGGTGAGGTGGGGCGAGGAGAGTTTGCCTTCCTCCTTTTGTTGCTACTTGTTTTCCCGTAGGGAGTGATCCAGGGTGGCGGCGGGAAGTTTGAGTCCTGTTCGTAGTCCTCCTGGGTGGTGACGGGCGCAGCCTGAGACGGGAAGAGGGAAGTAACGTCCCCGATGTCGAAGTCGTCTGCGGAGTTTTCATAGATTGTTGATTTGGCGGTGGAGCGGGGGTCTTGTTGCGAAGCATTTGTACTTTTTGTGTATGGTATTGTTTTTAGGTATTCGATGAGGGCCTCTCTGGATGGGTTGAGGTTCCTCAGACCGGCCATTGTTTGTTCCATTTTTTTTCACTTGTTGTTTATTTCACTTATAACAATTACAATAATACATGTTACAATAATACATGTAACAATAATATATGTAACAATAATGCACTTTGTCTGGGTTGCACTTTTTATGTTACAATAATGCACTTTGTCTGGGTTGCACTTTTTATGTAACAATAATACGTGAAATTTGCACTTTGTCTGATTGTTTCTTTCACTTTTAATAAAAATATTAATACATGTAACAATAATACACGTAACAATAATACATGTAACAATAATGCATGTAACAATAATGCACTTTGTCTGGGTTGCACTTTTTTTGTAACAATAATGCACTTTGTCTGGGTTGCACTTTTTATGTAACAATAATACATGTAACAATAATACGTGAAATTAGAACTTTGTCTGATTGTTTCTTTCACTTTGATAATAATAATAATACATGTAACAATAATACACTTGAAAATTGCACTTTTAAATGTTGTACATGTTGTACAACTGTTTTGCGGCACGGTACATGTAACAATAATACGTGAAATTAGCACTTTGTCTGATTGTTTCTTTCACTTTAGTAATAATAATAATACATGTAACAACAAAACATGTAACAATAATACACTTGAAAATTGCACTTTAAATGTTGTACAACTGTTTTGTGGCACGGCCGCCGCGCGGTGGGCCACGCGGTCTGTTATGTTTGTTTGCACTATACTGACGGGGCACGAACACTTTAACTCTGAGTTGAACGCGGCATAAACCACGAAGAAATTGGACGATTTAGGATTGCTGTTTGCGGAGCAAAATTTGAACGTGTTGTCACCTTGGAGGTGAAAACTGCACTCAACCACCACTCTATTAACTTCCTTTAACCGATCTCTCCCCATCCTACCCCCTCCCTATTCCCCCCTTAATAACTTGTCTCTTGAAATGTAATTTTCATTAGTAAATATCTCGGAATTACTACACTTGTATACAATACCTATGTGGAAACCTGTAAATGGTTTAATTATTGTAACTCAATTATTATTATGCTGTTATTAATGTAAACTGTTGGTATCCCAAATAGAATATAACTGTAGCGATGCTACGAGAGTTTTCTAGAACACTCGCCCATACAAAATGCATTGTAGCGGGAACGCTCTAGTCACAATGCGAGTGATCGGCGTCCTACTTACAGTTATTAAATGTTCTCGAATGCCCTCGGGCGACTATATATACAATTACTACGGCCTCCTTGGGATCTCATCAGCGCCCTGGCCCCGGCCATCGTTCCTGGGCAGCGCTTATCTCCCGCACCTAGACCCTGCTACCACTTCGTCGGTCTGCGCCTCGGCCCCGCGGCATCTTAATCATCATAATCAATCATAACAAGTGCACGCTATTGTCAACAACTGCTGAGCTCTATTAAATTTATAAAAATTGCAGTAAAAAGTAATCAAACCTATATATTTAAGTGATCAAACGATAAAGACTTTAAAAATCCACAATCTACGTGATTAATAAGTTAAATTCTGCATTGCATTCCACTAAAAGTGTACGAATTTAAATAATACGGAACTGTCAAAATTAATTGTTTTCAAGATTACGTTCAAACTACATCAAAAGTGCTCAATTTTGTTTTTTGCTAAGTGTAACAGTGTTAAATCACCCAGTTTTAAATCCAATTCTATTTATATAAAAGTAAAACTATCAAATATTGAAAGTGAAAGATTTAGCAAAAACAGCACTGTCATCTCTCAAGCTGAATTACAATATATGAAGATCTATTATCTCGCCTACTCATAACTCGGAAGTGGTTCAGTGGATAAATCGGTCACGCTGAAAGTTATATCAACGGCGTACGTTCGAGCCCCAACCGAACCAACTAGAAATTTTATATTTTATTTTTATTTTATTTAATCTCTAACGCACGACTGTTAAGTTGCGGGGCGCGTTCAAGGCCCAGAGAATCCATCGAAAATTGAATAAATTAAAAATATTAAAAATCTTCTAACTATGCCTAACTGCTTAGCATGTCCCGAATCGACGGGAACTACATTTGTATGCCTAGTATGTAAAGGAGCATACCATCTTCTCTGCGGTGGAATCACAGAAACCGCTTATCGACGACTGACAATGGAACGGCGCACTCAAATTAAATGCAAGAAGTGCGCAACCGTAGCGGTTGGCACTTATTCCCAGGCGCAGTCACCGGTTTACGATATCAGTTGTGATAAACCCATTGGATCGGAGAACAGCGAAATCCTGAAAAGTCAAAATGCAATCATCTTACAAAATAATAAAATACTGGATACAATAACCTTCATGAGCAAGCAGTATGAAGATATTCTCCTCCGCGTGCGGGAGTTAGAAGATAAAAATATGGTGTTAACAAAACAAAATTCCTCTTTAGAATCCCGAATTGACCTACTAGAAGGCCAGCTTGAAAATATCGAAAGGTCGGCAAGAGCCAAAAATATAGAGATAAGGGGAGTACCCGAAATAAAGGGAGAAAGTTTGAAAAATATATTCCACAATATATGCCAAACCATTCAATCAAAAGTAAATACTTCAAACATTGAAGCGTCCTACAGGACACAAAAACACAAAAATGGACCTATTGTTTTTAAACTGACCTCGAATCGCGATCGAGAACAATTACTATCGGATATAAAAGCCTTCCACAAACAAGCATCCAGTCCCGAGGAGAAGCTCAACACTCTGAACTTAGGGATTGCCGGACCAAGCTCACCAGTCTACGTTGCGGAACACCTGACATTTCGTGCTAACCACTTGTGGTACCTGGCCCGCAAAGCTACAAAGGAAATTTTTTTTAAGTATTCATGGATCAAATCAGGGCAGATCTACGTACGTAGAGATATCGGAACACCTGCAATTCTTGTTTCAAATGCGGAGACACTGGCACTACTCTCACCAAATTCATCACAACTATAGTTCTAAAATTATCATGTGTAAAACTTTTATTGTATCGTATTATTATTTTTTTATTGTACTTGTTTTGAGGTATCACATATATTGTACTAGTGTCAGAATCAAGAATCCGGTAAAAGATACTATTCCTATTTCTATTGCTTTGAAACATCAACATTATTTTCTAACATTGCCAACAGTAAAAACTCTACATACAACTTGTTTTCTAAATTGCTCGCCAAGTTTTATTCAGCTTCTAGTCTTCATCCAAAGTTTAGCTACCAACACCCTACACCAATTTAAAAAATGGAAGATAATATAAATAATATTTTAGACAATTTGTCGCAGATTCCATGTATCGAAACAAGTAGTTCTATAGAAGTTCAAAAAACCCTAAATAAATCCAACCTAAAAATATTTTCCATGAATATCAGAAGCATGAACAAAAATTTCAATGAACTAATGATACTACTTACAGAACTTGACTCAGACTTTGACTTGATTATTCTGAGCGAATGCTGGATCAGAGATAACTATATTCCTAAAAACATAAAAAACTATAACCAATACAGTACTCAGAATAACCAATTACAAAATGATGGCGTTATTATATACATAAAAAATCATATACAATACTCTATAAAGGAAATCACAATAACTCACTCAAATTGTCTTAAACTTGAAATAGAAAATAGCGTTACTGTTCTAACTATATACCGATCACCGAGCACATCCAATATAACACCATTTTTAAACTCGCTTAATCAGTTTCTGGCATGTATTAGAAATCATGAAAATGTTCTAATTATTGGTGACCTAAATATTAATATTATAAATACAATGCATCCCCAAGCAAACGACTACATAAATTTATTAACTCTTCAAGGATTTATCCCAGCTATTACAGCCCCTACTCGTGTCTCAGAGTTATCCGCAAGTTGCATAGACCACGTCTTTGTCAAATGTAAGCTAAATATCAAATCTCTCATATATCAGTGCACTGTGACAGATCACTACGCTACTATCACCTCCATTTCTCATAAAATTCAAAAATTACCAGCATCCACTATACAACTAAAGAAAATTTCTTATGACACTCTCTTCAAACTGGTTTCCAATGAAAACTGGTCAAATTTCTACAAAATTAGCGATCCAAACTTAGCGTGTGAATCTCTCATCAACATCCTACATAAGCATCTGAAAAATGCCACATCCCACACACACAACAATCAAAGTAGTCGTACAATTAAACTAAAACCTTGGATAACTACTGGTATCTTACACTGTATCCGCAAACGTGATAAACTTCATAAATATTGTAAAAATAACCCCACTGATTACGAATCTCTCTTATTCTATAAAAGATACAGAAATGCCTGTAAAAAAATAACCTGTACGGCCAGAGAAGATTATTATAGGAAACAGATAGAGGAAGCTGCGAATGATAATAAAAAAATCTGGAACATTGTCAAAGAAATATGCTACACCGACAAAATTACCACACCCATAAATAAAATAACCATCACAAATAAAACACTAAATGCAACTGAAAATTCAGAAACAATCGCAAATCACTTCAACCAATTCTTCTCTACAATCGGATCGGATCTAGCAAATAATATTTTAAAAAGAAATAGCAAGTCTGAAAATAATCTTGCAAATACTATCTTTCTCGATAATCTGAGTTATGACCCTTTCATTCTCACACTAACAACAGAACAAGAAATCACTGAAATCATCAATTCACTCAAAAATACACACTCCACGGGAGTTGACAATATATCCACTAAACTAATTAAACACCTTAAACCAATCATTGCTAAGCCCCTTGTATACATCACAAATCTAAGTTTTCGAACTGGCCTTTTCCCAAACACTCTAAAACATTCAACAATTATTCCTATCTTTAAATCAGGGGACAGATCAATCGTCAATAACTATAGACCAATATCTCTACTGAGTCCAATCTCTAAAATAATCGAAAAAACAGTAAAACAAAGGCTCTACAAGTTTCTCGAAGAAAATAAAATCCTGTCAAAAAACCAATACGGCTTCCGCAAAGATCTTAGTGCATCAGATGCAATTGCAGCTTTTACTAAATTAATTTCTGATAACCTCGATAAAAGTCGCAAGCCCCTCGCTGTATTCTTGGATCTGGCTAAAGCCTTTGACACTGTATCTCACCGCATACTTTTGAAAAAACTATCCCGGATAGGAATAAAAGGTGTTCCTCTTAAATGGTTTGAGAGCTATCTAACAAATAGGTCCCAGTCAACTATTATTAACTCCGCTAAAGAGTATAGAAGTACAAGTTTGCCAATCACATATGGCGTGCCCCAAGGCAGTGTGTTGGGCCCACTTCTGTTTCTAATATACATTAACTCGTTATGCAATTTGGATACTGGTGGTATGATAATATCTTTTGCCGATGATACGGTTATCATATTTGCAGATGAAAATTTGAATTCAGCATTTGAAAAAGCAAATCATGGTATAAATGAAATAAAACACTGGTTAGATTCCAACCTCCTCACTCTAAATATTGAGAAAACTAAATACTTACTTTTTTCCATACGCAAACATAATCTCCCTCAAAACTATCATAAACTTACCATACATTCATGTTCACAGAACTTCAACATGGCTACATCACCTCACAAAAATTGTTCATGCGATAACCTTATAATATCAAACGAAATTAAGTACTTGGGGGTCATTATAGACAATCAACTGCGATGGGAGGCCCATATAAATTCTACAACAAAAAGGCTTCGCAAATTATGCTACATTTTCTACTCTCTCAGATCTATCCTTAACCTACAAACACTAAGTTGTGTATACTTTGCACTTTTTCAATCAATTACTACATATGGTATAGTAGGATGGGGAGGTTGTGCAAAAACGATTCTTCATCCCATGGTTTTAATCCAAAAACTGTTGCTAAGGATAATATTCAAATGTAAGCCAACAAACCCATCAGAACCACTTTTTAGAATTCTCAGAATATTAGATATTCGACAATTATATGTTAAGACCATTCTCATATACATACGGAAAAATGACTTGGTGAATAAAACACAACAAAAAATTAACACCCGTTACTCGTCACACCTAAAATGTAAAATTCCCCAAACGAAAACAGCTTTCGCCCAGCGGCAGTTTTCTTATATTGCTCCCAAAATATTCAACTCGCTGAGTATTGATATCAGAAAATCAAAAACTCACAATTTGTATGTCATAAGTGTTCAAAATTGGTTATTTATAAAGGGAAGGAACTTTTTCAAGGAATGCCTGCCATCATTAAATTAAGCTCATTTTCTTTATTAGTCATTTTTGTTTTTCATTCAATTCTGTAAAGAAAAAAGTTTAATAATTAATTAATTAATCTTTATTTTCATTATTTCAACAAGTTCATTTTCATAATTTCTACTTTATTTTCATTATTTTAACAAGTAAAGTAACCTATTTATTTGCTGATTGTGTTCATTTTATCTCATTAATATCAACAGTTTAAAATACGGTTGATGTACACTTGAGCAATCTACTGAACTGGGAACCAGTAAAAATGTTACCTATTATACACATACATTGCATGTAAGAAAAAAATACTTAGATTAACAAGTTATCAAATATTACATTTATATAATTATATAAACCTATGTATATAAATTTCGACTACCATAATACGGGCATGTGTCTAGTGTGGTAGTCGAAAAGCATGTAAAAACTGTACACATTAATATTTCATGAATAAAGAAAAAAAAAAAAAAAAAAAAAATCTTCGCCAGCTTGCATCTCCCGCACATCTGCCGACAGGTCCATCGCACCTTCGGCTACCACGTTCACCAGTGCGGAACACATCCACGAGTCCGGTCTCCATCAACGCGGCGTCGACTCACTGACATCGCCATCTACACCTGGAGTCATCATCATCATCATCGGTCCCAGTCATCTCGCAACTCAACTGATTCCAATAAACGCTGTAACACAACATGACATGCATCTTTCATTGTCTCCCCGCCAGATCCCCAAAGTGGTGACCCCGACGTGATGTGTTATTAATTGTTAAATATCCGACTATTATGTAACAGGAGTAGCAATAGGTAATTGAAAAAGGTTTAAATAAAAAATTGAAATTATTGATAATAAAATGGTATATTTTAAGCTAAAATTTGTAAATTGAGGAAACTTATTACAAACTGAAAGTCCTTCAGAACTCTACTATAGTATAAATGATGTGTTTAATAATATTTAATCGTCTTTAAAAAAAGAAAAATCATTTGAAATTAATCTTAGTCACAAAAATCGATGGGTTACAGAAGAAATTAATAACATGATTAAAAAACGAGATTTTCTTTACCGAAAATACAAACATTTCCCAAGCAACCCGGTAGTTCGATTAGAATATTCGAGATATAGAAGCAAAACAAACAAATTTATGAATGTTACCAAAAACACTTTCCACAAAAATATTATAAATAGCTTAAACGGGAACCTGAGGAACGAAATAAACAATCTAATAGGAAAACCTAAACAAAATTTAGATAAAACAATCCTTTGACACAATTTTTTTATGTGATAAATTTGCCACAACATTTGTAAATGAAATACAAAACATAAGACACAATTGTAATACAAAATTCTTAAATCTCACCATGAATACAACTCTTGCTAATATGTCAATGAGATTCCGAACTGTTTCACAAAAAGATGTAAATAAATAATGAATGATATAGATATTAAAAAATCGGAAGGCAATGACCAAATAAGAGTTATAGACCTTAAATTGATTGCTGAACATATAATCCCGATCTTAACTAAATTAATTAACCTCTGTGTAAAGAAAGGATCTTGACATATCTATCATCAGACCTATATATATATAAATCAGGAAATCACAAAGAGTTTATCAATTATCGACAAATTGCGATTCTCTCGTGTATTGACAAAATTATTGAAAGAGCCATCATTGACCAAATTCAGGAATTTATGGAAAAGAATAGAATCATAAATCACATACAAAATCAATTTACATACATGCATTATATGCGCTGACAGAGATCCGCAAAAAAATAGAAATTCCTATAAGCAAATCTAAACAACATAATTAAATGGTCCCACGACAGCGGAATAATTATCAATGCAAATAAAACTAAATACATGCTTATTCATTTACCAAATGCATACTGTAAGACCAAGTAATTATGTATAAAAAGTTATAAATACGATTGTTGGCATACAGAAAACCAATCTTTGCAATGTAAATGCCCAAATATAGAAAAAGTGTACCAATAAACATACCTCGGTCTTACAATAGATGTTAATTTTATTTATTTATTTATTTATTTTATTTTAAATGCACATTTACAGTTATACATAACCAATAATAAACATACATTTTATTTTAATTTATTAAGTAATAATAGCGTTTTTGAACTGGTGAATATTAAGTTGGAAAATATCTATATCAGGGGACAGGTAATTTAGTAACATAATCATTTTTCCGAGCGGCATTACTAATGGTAAGTTGGTTCTGCATTTTGGAACGACAAAGGTTCTGTGCCTGCGCGCTCTTGTATAATTGTCGGGGACATAAAACTCAATTTTTTCTATAATATCGGGAATACAGACGTTACCATTTAGAAGTTTATATGCTGTTATCAGCAAAGCAGTTTTCCTTCTATCGGTGAGGCTATTAATACCCAGCATGCCGGACAAAAAGGCTGATGGATATAACCAGGGATAATATCCGAAGTCTCTAAGATATAAATATCTCAGAAACTTCTTTTGTACTTTCTCTATCATTTGAGAGTAAGTTAAATCCATTGGTCCCCATATTACAGAACCACTTTCCAAAATGCTACGTACTAAACTATAGTATAGCACACGAATCGCGGCCGAGCTGCAAAAATGTCTGGAGTTGCTTAGCACAAATCCTAGCATTCTTAAAGCTTTGTTGCATATCGTTTCTATGTGGACGTGAAATGTTAAGTGCGTATCAAATGCGATTCCCAAATCTCTTGAAATAACAATGTGCTGAAGAGATGAATAAGACATTTTGTAGTTATAGTAAATCGTTTTGTTTGCCATGGTGTAGCACATAATGGAGCATTTCTTAATATTAAACCCTAATTTATTGGTATGACTCCATTCGACGATAGAATTTATATCACTTTGTAGCTGCAAGCAATTTTCCAAAGATTTTATTAAAAGGAATAGTTTCATGTCATCCGCGAATAAGAGAAACTTGGAAAATTTTATGCAATGGTAAATGTCATTGATAAATAGCGAGAAAAGTAAGGGTCCAAGATTCGACCCCTGTGGAACTCCAGAGTTTGTGATGAAGTTGGAAGAGTGGAAAATACCATAAGTTACGTATTGTTGTCTATTTGAGAAATAACTTACAAATAGACATAGAAGTTTCGCTGAAAATCCAAATTGGTCGAGTTTATTTAGGAGAATAAGCGGATCTACTGAGTCAAAGGCTTTTGCGAAGTCATTGTATGATACATCTACTTGATTGTTACTATCAAGAGCTTGAGATATGTACTCCGTAAAAACCATTAGATTAGACACAGTAGATCTGCCAGACCTAAAACCGTGTTGCTGGTCAATTATAAAGGGTTCAACTTGGGTATAAATGCATTTATGAATTATTAGTTCAAACAACTTGGCTGGAGAGGATAGGATCGCCACTGGTCTATAATTAGAGACTGAAGCCTTATCACCAGTTTTATGTAACGGTGTAACTTTAGAGATTTTCCACAGGTCTGGGAATATTCCGGAGTTAAGTGAGAGATTATAAATATACGCGAGAGGTGTTAATAAGGGCTCAAAGCATCCCTTTAACACGAATGACGGAATAAGATCCGGTCCAAAAGAAGTTTTGGATTTTAATTTTTTAACAGCAGCGGTGATGTCAGTGTTTGTAATATTTTGAATATCAACATTCTGTGCTTTTGTTGGCGTATTTTTTCCAGGTATAAAAGATTTCAAGTCCGCAGCTTCCTTACTATAAGTTGATTTAAAATAGTCTGAAAATGCTTCTGGAATATCTGCTCCTGAGAAAGACTGATTATTCCAAGTAACATGGTCAACAAACCCGCCATCACTTCTTCTGGACGAGATATACTTCCAGAAAGATTTGGGATCGCATTTGATATTTTTTTCAATAGAATTAATATATTGCACATGTGCTAATCGAATACTGCGTTTTATTTTTGTTCTAAGTAGACAAAACATTTCCCGGTCACTCACCATTCCAGTTTTCTTCCATTTTTTGTAATGTTTGAATTTGAGTTTTATGTCGCTAACAATCTCACTAGAAAACCATTTAGGATATTTTCTACCATTCCTCGGAGTGCGCTTAATTTTGAAACACATATCAAAATATTTATAAATTATGGAATAGAAAAAGTGTGTCGCTAAATTAACATCATTTATGTCCTTCAAAGGTTGCCAGTCATGAGATTGTAAATGGCAATAAAGAGCTTTAAAATCGCCATGTTCGAAGTTCCATCCTCGCCTAACACTATTATCAATATTATTCCACAAGTTTCGTGTTTGACAATTGGTTGTGTTTTTGTTCGGCGAAATCTCTATACACAACGATGGATGATAAGCGTCTTCTTTAACTAGTGAGTATAAGGATTTATATACTTTTAAATCAATGTTGCTGATAACAATGTCCAGCGTGCTTCCCTTCACATTTGTAATAGAGTTGCTTTGTTCCATTTGGAAAAGATTCATAAAATATATGAGATCCATTTCGGTGCCTTTGTTACTAGATTTTAGATTGAAGTCGCCTATTATAATAATCTTTTTATTGATTAAAAAATTAAAATTCTCAGTAACCTTATCAAAAAAATCGGTATATGTTTTATTTGGCGATGCTGGTGGAATGTACACAACACATATGTAAATAACACCAAAATCATTTAGGCATGTCTTTATCCACATATTCTCGTCTTTACTTTCCAGATAGGTAAGTCTCTGGGTTTGAGTTGCACGGTCACGTCTCGCGGCTAGCAGTACTCCTCCTCCCCTTGAATGTCCCGAGGTTCTGTCCTTTCTGAACACGTCATACCGTTGATCGAAGAGTTGACTATTGTAAATGCTGTCGTTAAGCCATGTCTCTGATAGTAATATAAGATCGTTGTTCTGTATTATTACACTTTGTAGGAAATCATCGGTTTTGGATCTTAATCCCCGTACATTTTGGTAAAAAATTGTGCAAGGGAGAGAATTCACTTTTAGGGGGTTCTCTAGTCATTTCGCGGCGGCATTTTCATTCACTTTGGTCCGGTTTTGATTATCATCAATAGGATTTTGTTTTGGTTTTAAGTACCGATAATGTCTTACCGGTACTCCTCGAGGCCATAAATCTTCCCGTAAAAGTTTTTCGTATAGATCCTCCGTTACACCTATACGGAAAGCTGCGTATTCTTGAGAATGTGCGATGAATTTTTCTATTTCACTTTTTGTTATTTCGTTTTTCTCCAGATTTGCCCGGATCTCTTCTACTGTTGTGTCCTTATGTAATCTAGACACGATAATATTCTTTATTCTTGGATATGATTTTATACTCGAAGACTTATCGGAGTTACCGATAGTTAAATTCTTCACTGTGCGTTGTCTGCGTTTAATTTTTATTCAATCTTCCGTATTAGGAGCGGTTTTTGATTCCGGCTCGGAAATTGGAACGTGTGGTTCCGTGGCGTGCGTTTTGGGGATCGCGCCGCTAAAAGATGCGGTTTCAAATTGACCGGCGTCATTTTTTGCTTTGGTGGCCGCTCTAGTTCTCATCCTTTCCTTGGTTTGCGTTACTGCTGACAGGGTAGCGGGCGCGGTGTGCGGTGCAGCGGGGGCCGCTACGTCAGCCCAGCGCTGAGTCGCGGGATTTGTAGGTAGTGCATTTTTGTTGTCACTTTTGCTTGTTACCTGCCGATTTAATGTCGCTTCCACGGCCTTTACACGGTCCAACAACTCGTTAATCGTCCTACTTTGTTCGAGAATGATGCTCTTCAGCTCTAGGAGCACGACGTCACTCATTATTCGATCCAGCAGTGAACAAAATTCGCGAAAAAAAAATTTTTTTAATGACAGCGCGACAGTAAGACGTGCGTACCGTATCAGTGATAACGTTACTCTTCAAACTGGTCAAATCATATAGACAGCATATTTAATAGATTAAGATCTGTATTAGGGATATTTTAATTCATAAAAAATGTTGTTAGCTAAAATATACTATGTGTACTGTATATATTTTGCATTACCAGAATCAATTATAGGATACGGAGTCAATAGCTATGGATTTACGTACAAAAAGTACTTAAATAAAATAGAGCAAATAACTCCGTTTCCATTGATAGCAGCCAAAAAAAAATTCCATTACATGAAGGCGATTATAAATAAAAGATTTAATTGTGTAACGTACTCCCCATACGTAATAGCGTAGATTACCAATTAAAGCTGGATGAATTCTGGAACACAGAATCCAAAAAACTTATTAACCACAATAACCCTACTAGACATAGAGAAGTCCAAATGTTTATAATTAATAAATCAGAAAATTATATTTTTATATTTTATTTATTTGCAAAAACAGTACAAAAACCAATACATTGCAAAAGCGGTAAACAAATTATGATAATAAACGTGAAATGTTAAGCGAGCGTCCGACACAATTCCTAAGTCCTTATAAGTCACCGTATGCTTCAGTGATGTATCTTTCATTTTGTAATTAAAATATACGATCTTTTGAGACCTCGTAAAACACATAACTGAGCATTTTTGGAAGTTGAAACCGAGTTTGCTGTCAATACTCCAGTCAATAATTGCATGTATATCTTCCTGGAGCTTTTTACAGTCTTCTAATGATCTTATTCTTAAGAACAGTTTAATATCATCTGCAAAAAGGAAAAAACGGACGAATTTGATTTTTCCCCGAATATTATTTATAAAAATTAGAAACAATAAGGGTCCTAAATTGGAACCCTGCGGCACACCAGAGTTTGTAGGATACGCGTTAGAGTTAAAACCACCATAGGAAATGAATTGTTCCCTTTCTTTTAAATAGTTAGCAAAGAGTTTTATTAAGTTTTCGGAAAAACCAATTTCTTCAAGCCTACTTAAGAGCACTAGGTGATCAACCTTATCGAAAGCTTTCGCAAAGTCATGGTATGACGTGTCAACTTGCTCATTATTATCGAGCGCTCTCGCCACGTAATCAGTATATGTCATCAAGTTTGTAGTGGTTGATCGGCCACGTCGAAATCCGTGTTGTTGTTCGATCAAGAATGGTTCAACCTTGGCATATACATATTTATGGATAATTATTTCGAGTAACTTGGCAGGTGCGGAAAGAATTGCTATAGGACGGTAATTGGTTGCCTGACACTTGTCCATCTTTATGTAGAGGGGTAACTTTTGACAGCTTCCACAGTTTAGGAAAAATTCCGTTTTTAATCGTAAGATTAAATATATGTAGAAGTGGATTAGACAGTGGTTCAGAACAACCCTTAATGACGAAGGGTGGAATGAAATCAGGGCCAAATGATGTTTTTGGTTTCAATTTTCTTATTGCTAAACTGAAATCCATGTTATTAACGTTTTCTATAGATATGTTTTGGGCTTTTGTCAATCCAATCTGTCCTGGTACGTAAGAATCAAAATCAGCTTTTTCTGGATTATAGACAGATTGGAAATATTTTGCGAAAGCTTCCGGTACGTCAGTTCCTTTGTAAGTACAATCATTCAGAATAATAATATGATTTAAGAGGCTTCTGTCATTTTTCTTGTCAGAAACATATTTCCAAAATGACTTTGGATCGTGTTTAACATTATTCTCTACCTTCACAATATATGTTTTGTGTGCTATTGAAATGCTACGTTTAATTTTTGTACGATAGGATTTGAATAACTCGTGTTCACTATCCAAACCTGATCGTTTCCACCGTCGATGGTATACAAGCTTCGTCTTTATGTCCCCGATAATCTCACGCGAAAACCATCTAGGATAGTTTTCATTTCGCGGCGCTTTTTTTCTTAGAAAACATTTGTCAAAATACGCGTATATGGTATCGTAGAAGTACTTAACTGCTTCGTCTACATCGGAGATCTCCAAGATAGCCAGCCAATTGTGGTCACGCAATTGGCTGTACAGCTTCTCAAAGTCTCCTTTGCGGAAATTCCAACCACGAAAGTTATTTTCTGAATATAAACAACGACTTTTCAACGGTCTGTCATGATCATGATTCTTGAACAAGACAGAAATCGGATTTTTTTGTAAACATACTAAAGTTACTTAATACTAGATCCAAAGTATGATTACATGAGTTAAGTACTGTATTAAACTGCTTCAATTGAAAAAGTTCCATAACATATAAAAGTTCAGTGTTCACTGCACGTGGATTTTGTGAAGAATTAATGTTAAAATCACCAATCACTAAGATTTTTTTATCAACAAGGTAAGTTAAGTTACTAATTAAAGTTTCGAAAAGAGTCGTGTAAATATGCGTTTTTGAACTGGGTGGGATATAAACAGAACAAATAAATAAACATAAGCCTTGAATTGTGACTTTGACCCATAAATTTTCGTCTCCCGTTTCTAGATGGGAAAGTCGTTCGGCTCGCATGTTTTCTTCGTTTAGTAAAGCGAGCAGTAGTCCACCACCTCGTGTTTGTTGAGTGCTTCTGTCTTTTCGGAAAACTGTGTATCTGTGTATCTGTATATCTGTGTAAAATGTTTACGGAGATAGAACAAAGCGGCATAAAATCCCCGAAATATTTAATGCATTACAGTTAGCATTTAATCAGTTTGTCCATAAGTATTATATAGTAAAATATAACCAATTATATTATATAATTCAAGTAAACAGTTTGCCAAATGTAGTAAAAGGTTGTAAATGTTACACGTATAAAAGATTACACCAGAGTTGTGCCCCGACAAACTCCATCGTGTATAGATTATTTTTGGACACAGGATGGAAAAATTACAAAAATAACACCTATCAATTGGAAAACTAGCTTACAATAACTTAACTGCAATACAGCAGAACGACATTAACACATTAAACATTGAACTTCTGGAAAAAAAATTTAATTACAGGACTGGAGGGAAACCTCAAGTACCGAAGACGCGAAAAATCTTCTATCCTTTTCCAAAACACACTTTGCGACTACAGATTAAATGCGACATAACTAAAAATGTCAAACTCAAATGAAAACATAGAAAACTTATTTTTCTAAGTTAGGTTAGGTTTTGTTTGTTTGTAAAGAACTGTTTATAATTACTATAATATTAATAGCCGAAAGTTTAAAAACATTTTACATAAATAACTTAAAACTGTTTGGCACCACTGTACGGCATACAAGTTCCATGTACCTACTGTGCCACCTTAGCTACCAGCTGAATAAACCACCGTAACAATAAAAATTGACTCCAGTGTTCAGTGTAATTCGCCGGACTTGAAACATGAATTCTAACTTTGATTTATTTGTACAAAATTGCTGCAAAATAATGTACCTACCAATTTAATCAAGCACATATAGATTTCCATAATAAAAATAATCCTTTCTTATTTGCTTACTCTATAGTACTATGTTTAATTTTATATATTTTATAACTACATACTTTTTATATTCTTTTTTATGTATCTATTTTACTTTAGGGAAATCAACAGTTTACAATGTGGTTCATTAATACATATGTAATTTACCTAACTGAGAAACCAAAAACCGACCACCATAACACGGGCATGTGCCTAGCATGGTGGTCGAAAAATTCCTCAATACATGTAACTAATAATTTCATTGAAAAAAGAAACTTAAAAAAATGATGTAGAAGACTTATTGAAAAATTATAACAAATTGGAAACCAATGAATGTTCGTAAGTTATCTATCTAAACGACAAGAACATAATTATGAATTGACCATATCCTCCATTAATCTAGCATCCCCACGACTACAAATCGCAGAGCATGCACCACCACATCAATCCCGCAGCAACATAGTGTAAAACATACCTTGGTCACGTGCAATCAGTAAGATCAACTAATCAAGGACAAAACTTACTACATAACATTTACACTAACGGACAAAACCTTTCAACAATAAATTCGAAAATTAATATTTATACCTCATGTAAAAATTATTCAAACGATTGCAACTCACGAAAATGCTTAAAACTGACAAAAAGTTTTTTTTTTATATTTAGGCATAATAATAGATCATTGGATTTATTAGATTAATTGGATGGATTACAGCATATTGGACAGACTATTATAAGAATACGTAAGCTTTACTACAATTTCCTCAAACTGAGAAATATTCTTCTAAAACCAATGCTGCAAAAGGTTAACTATGCACTAGCCCAAACGATTCTCCAGTACAAAACAATAGGCTGGGAAGGAGCTTATAAAACTAACTTAGCCGGGAAGTAGTCCAAAGAACACACATTAAAATAATTCTCAAAAAACCATCAGATTATTCGACTTATTCCAGAAATATAATTAAATTATTCCAAGAAGTTTAAGTTTTCAAATTAAAAAGAATCCATCAAAAATGCATTACTTCAAATCCACAAAGACAAACTTAATAGAAAGTAATTGAGTACCAGATTACCATTACACATACTCTGCTATTAAATGTTTTAACAAATTCCGTAAAAAAAGTACTATAGTAGTATTCCTAATATTAATAAACGTTAAAAACTTAAGACGATACTCCCTTAACAAACACAAGTTATTTTAAATTAAGGAGTTATTAATTAACAGCTTGGAATATATATTATATACCTGTGGGAAAAAAAAAAAATTTCCCTTTGTATAACATACACAGTTGCAGTGGGAACATAAAAACAGTTTTTCTCCACTGTGGGCAGCAAGTGACGCTTTAGATTTCCCTTTGTTGAACATGAAAAGTTGCATTCAGGACATGAAAAAGGTTTTTGTACACTGTGAGTAAACATGTGAATTTTTAGATTCCCCTTTGTAGCATATAGATAGTTGCAGTCGGCACATGAAAAAAGTTTTTCTCTACTGTGGGTCACCAAGTGATGTTTTAGATGTCCCTTTGTTGAATATGAATAGTTACAGTCTGGACATGAAAAAGGTATATCTCCACCGTGGTAAACATGTGAGTTGTTAGACTACCCTTTGTAGAACAACATAGATAGTTGCAGTCTGTACATTTTTTATCCGCTGTGGGTAACGATGTGAATTTTGAGATCCCCCTTTGTATCATTTAGATAGTTGCAGACAAGATTTGAAAAAGGTTTTCTCCTCTGTGGGTAAACATATGCTTTTTTAGTAAATCCTTTCTCACACACGAATAGTTGCAATCGGGACATAAAAAAGGTTTTTCTCCACTGTGTGTACGCATGTGACGTTTTAAATTTGACTTTGTAAAAAATGAAAAGTTGCAGTCGGGACATGAAAAAGGTTTTTCTCCACTGTGTGTAAGCATGTGCAATTTTAGTTTCCCCTTTGAACGACAAAGATAGTTGCAAATGGGACATGCAAAAGGTTTCTCTCCACTGTGAGTAAGCATGTGCATTTTTATATACCCCTTTGTAGCACATAGATAGTTGCAGTCGGGACATTGAAAAGGTTTTTCTCCACTGTGGATCATCAAGTGACGTTTTAGACTTGCATTTGTTGAACATGAATAGTTGCAGTCGGGACATGAAAAAGGTTTTTCTACACTGTGAGAAAGCATGTGTATTTTTAGATAACTCTTTGAAACACATGCATATTTGCAGTCGGCACATGAAAAAGGTTTTTCTCCACTGTGGGTCAACAAGTGATGTTTTAGATTTCCCTTTGTTGAATATGAATAGTTGCAGACGGGACATGAAAAAGGTTTTTCTCCACTGTGAGTAAGCATGTGACTTTTTAGACACTCCTTTGTAGCACATAGATAGTTGCAGTCGGGACATGAAAAAGGTTTTTCTCCACTGTGGGTCATCAAGTGACGTTTTAGATTTGCATTTGTTGAACATGAATAGTTGCAGTCGGGACATGAAAAAGGTTTTTCTACACTGTGAGAAAACATGTGTATTTTTAGACCCCCCTTTGTAGTACATGTATATTTGCAGTCGGCACATGAAAAAGGTTTTTCTCCACTGTGGGTCAACAAGTGATATTTTAGATTTTGTTTTGTTGAAAATGAAAAGTTGCAGTCGGGACATTGAAAAGGTTTTTCTCTACTGTGGGTCAGCAAGTGACGTCTTAGATGACTCTTTGTTGAACATGAATAGTTGCAGTCGGGGCATGAAAAAGGTTTTTCTCCACTGTGTGTAGGCATGTGCAATTTTAGATTCCCCTTTGAACGACAAAGATAGTTGCAAATGGGACATGCAAAAGGTTTCTCTCCACTGTGAGTAAGCATGTGACGTTTTAGAGACTCCTTTGTAGCACATATATAGTTGCAGTCGGGACATGAAAAATGTTTTTCTCCACTGTGGGTCATCAAGTGACGTTTTAGATTTGCCTTTGTTGAACATGAATAGTTGCAGTCGGGACATGAAAAAGGTTTTTCTACACTGTGAGAAAACATGTGTATTTTTAGACCCCAATTTGTAGTACATGTATATTTGCAGTCGGCACATGAAAAAGGTTTTTCTCCACTGTGGGTCAACAAGTGATGTTTTAGATTTCCCTTTGTTGAATATGAACAGTTGCAGTCGGGACATGAAAACGGTTTTACTCTACTGTGGGTGCTCAGGTGCGTTTCTAATGCTGACTTGAGAGAGCAGGTATAATTGCAATGGGAACAATAAAATCTTTTATCCCCAGGATGCTTCTTCACGTCTGATAAGTCTGAAAAAGATTATGAATAAATCTCTTGAGAACGGTAAATTCATAAAAACGCATAAATTAGAAGAGCACGAATTGTTGACTTTAACAAAACAAAATCGCTTTTACCTGCTGTGTGGGAAATTTTTTCGGAACGCTCTAAGCATTCCTTTTTAACATCCGGAAGGTCTATGTCAATATCTGAGTAAGGAATTCCCCTTCCAAACTCTTCTCGGTGTTCAGGTTCTGTCTTGATAGTAATAGTCTCCACATTAATGGTACCTGGAGAAACAAAACAGCAATATGTACGTTAACATGCAAATACGAATAACCTATTACATTAAAAATTACGGCCTTCCTTCTCCGAAAGCAGTTTTAAGAAAACATATTGTTTTTATTGACATATATATAAATCTGGTAGAAGCGGAATCTAAGACGGGGGGCTTATTAAATAATTAAAAAAGGACCACAGATGTCCGCTAAAGGACTGAGATGCTTTAAGAAGTAAAACATAAAACAGAAGTAAAACACGAGCTCCTGGAGCTCAACTTATGGAGAAATAGAATAATAACGAAAAAAATTATTTATAAGTCTGCATATTGTTATCATTTATAATGTTAAATAATAAAAAAATAATAAAAAAAAATTAGTCATTTTCCTGCACTCCTTTAGAATGGATATTTGTTGGTTTAATATATTGTCAGTGAAATAATGTTTTTGTGCATCAAGTACACATATTTTAATGGACATGCATAACTTAAATCATGTAAAGTAAAGGTTTTAACTTTGGAAATTGGAAATTTTGTCATCATTTTAAGTGCAGTTTGACAGTTTACTGTGAAGATACATTTTACATTAAAGTAAATACCAGGATAACTTATCAACGACAAGAGAGGATATTTATTGTTTTTGTGTTAAATTCGAATCTCCGTTTATTTTTTTTTTTAATTTAATTTAAAAATATAATTATTAAGTTCCGCAAGCACTTTTTCAAAATTCGCAGAACATCTTTTAGTAAATAATCACGTCCCGCTTGGCATAAATAATCTTAAACCCTTACATATAGAAAGAATGGGCCTCAGATTAAATTTACTTAAACAATTAGAAATCAATAAAAGAACCAATATAACATTAATTAATAAAGTAAGGAAAATTATTTATTCCACGCTTCTAAGTATGTTCAGAAAACCTAAACAATATAACACATTTAAATAAATTAATAACTGCTTCATCATTATTAAACAATTAAGATAACATTAATGTGGGAAAACAGACTTCAAAATACCCCCACAGAATATGAAATCACAATTATTTTATCAGTAAATCAGTTTAACCGGTAATAAATCATTTTAAATTCGGAGGGAGTAAAATAGAATCATATTAATACTTTGTCTAAACGTGGCTAAAACCACAGTTTGAAAATGGACTTGAAAACCGAAACAGCTGTAACAATAAAAAAACCAAAAAAATACTTGCAGAAATTAATAATTATATTATTAAATTTGATTTTTATTAAATTTAAAAAAAGACAAGAGAGGACGCCATAAAGAATGATATATGTGGTGTCTGCGAATCATTCCGAAACGGGAAATTCACTAAATAGTACATCTTACTGGTTGTCGGAGTACTCTCCGCATACTGCAAATATTCCTTCTTCACATCCGGGAGGTTGATATCTATACATGTATACGGCATTCCAGCTCCACGCTCTTCCTGGAACCCTGGATCCTCCTCGATGGAAACACTCCCTGGGTTCGGAAGATCCATGGCCTTCTTTTACTTGGTCCCAGATTAAAATAAATCACACCTGAAACAGAATATTAAATAACTGATCCTATTTACGAGTGGTCAAACTACTTAAAAGTAATCACTTTCATTTGGAACGAAATATTCAAAACCTCGGTGGTGAACTCAACCACTTACAATAAATATCATAGACGATTATTTGACCTAGGCATCAAAGATGTCAAATATTTAAGTTTTGTCAGTCATCCGACTAAGTTAAAGTGTTATCGCATAAAGCAAACAATGCTTTCATGTGTCCCGTTGACTATGTAATATGAATTTACTGGTCATGGTGATATAAATACGAACTAGAATTATGTTTGCAATTAATAACCGTGCGGGAAAAACATATGCATGATAAAAATAGGATTAAAATGTATTATATCTTACGGCCGCTTTTACCAATAAAACAATAGAAGAGAGACCGCTCAGTTCCAATAGAGAACTACATCCAATGTTGACTTCACAAATACACAAACTTGACTGGCAGTAAATATAATTATCTCGATTCACAAAATGAGTTATTATCGTGACAGTACACGTTTTGTACAAGTTAAGAACTGTTAAATTTAGCATGGTGTACATTTGAGTGAATCGAACCAGTTTCTTCAATGTCATCTGACACAAAGATACCCTCAGTCTCATTCTGGATTTTCATTCAGAACAGGGAAGATGCTTTAAATGGCTTTGGCCGTATTTTATGACCAGATATGGTATTCTTAACTAAATGTTCAACATTGGTGTCTATTTCAAGGTTTAGACTAAATTAAACTATATTGACAATAAGCAAACGCGAGAAAAAATATGTGATGTAATTAACTTATACGAAAAAGTAAGAAATTACTGTTCAGTGTAAAGAGTTAAACTTACTAATCGCTCGGTTGGCATTTGTGACGGCAGCTGTAAATTTACAATGAACAAAAACATGTACCGTGTAAACATAGTTGCTGTTGGGTAACTCAATATATTATATCGTGAATGTTGATAAATGTGACATATTCCAAAAATAAACATGCACCAATTAGGGGGCTAAGGTCTTACTTGGTCAATATAACGTGAACCTACTTACATACAAGGAGACCATTGAAACTTGTAGAAGAAATGTCACCAGAAAAGTAGAACTGCTAGAATGGGATTAACTTCGGTACATAAATGTGATGGTCACTGAAGTGACAGAAAACTGAGTTAATGGAACACAAATATTTTACAGTTAATACAATATTACTTCAGATAAGCGGAGTAAAAATGATATTGTTGAACGATGCAAGATGCAAGACGCGAAACTTAGATATACCACTCATTAGATCGATATCATAAATAAACCCATAAATCAACTATCTGTTGATTGACAATGCGACCCTCTTTCCATAGAATTGGTTTGGTCGTGTGTTTAACCTTAGATCTGGCAAATTTTAAAACACCGCGCATCGGTGACGTCACACTACACCATCGACAATGGATGGAGGAAATTTAAAAAAAAAGCGCGACTATAGACAATATATTTCTGCTTCGGAACCTACCGAGAACCCAATTCATAAGCCTAAAACATAAGTAAAAAACACAAGGCCATCCGAAAAGAGCTGTCCTAAGAAAGAAATGAGCTATAAAGAATCTTTCTTTACCGCTCATTTTTTTTCTTAGGATTGCATTTTATCAAAAGCTGAAAAACAAACTTATAAAATAAAAACATGAAATACAATAATATAAGCAAAAAACACATAAAAAAGTTTATAAAGAAGTACTGTATCAATATATAACTAGCCGTTTGAAATAAAAGTTTTATTCTTTCAACATCCAAAGCCATTGAAAATAATAGTGTCAATGAGGAAGTCAACCAACAACGTTTTAGTTGTATTGGATTCTAATTACTTTATTATTATACCGAAATTAGACCCACAGACTGATGCATATTGAGATAAGATTGGAAAATCAATTAATTCAAATTTTCCTAATCTCCAACACCATTCCCGAAATTGACTTAGTCATCCTTTTACACAACACGTTTTAAGAACTTTATCGGTAGGTGGGCATTTATAGTTTCACACAACCAGATATTTGAAAATATTAAATGTTTGCACAATGTTATGGTAACACTGATTATGGCGTCCGTCAGACATTTTTACATTTTTTTCAGGAAGCGAAAATGACGGGGAGCACGCGTCGGCCACCTAGCAGCAAGAACACGCATTACACGGTTTGCGAAGCCTCCCTTTCTGGTACACGGGTCTTATGGTAGAGTGAACGAGAAACAAAATAAATTTGCATCGGTGACGTCACAAACACAGATTTTTACCATGTCTACGGTTTCTGTTGAGGTTTTGAAGCGGAATTATATTCCCCTGCGTCAAGTGATGCAAAATATACGCGGCGTCGAGCACTGGACATTTAAGTCAAGCTAACACTTTATTTTTAGCATATTACACACGTTTGTTTATAAAAAATAATATCGGTTTATGTATAACAGTATTTAAAAAAACTTATATGCATTTATAATAAATACAACAATTAATTCTTCAATATTAATGAAATAGAGTAAGTTTTTACTCGTAATGTTATTGTCTATGGAAATGGGAGGGGCCATTTAAGATATTCAACGGTAAAGATATTTGGAAAAAGGCGAATCTAGCGTTACTGAGTAAATCGCTTAACTGATTGAAGGCTGAAATTGATCGATCGAAAACTTGAGAACAATGGGTGTGACTGATTTAATGGCAAAATATAAGATATAAGGGCAACGGAAAAAAACAATTAAAAACATATTTTATATTTAAACACGAGCAGATTTTTTAAAGATCTTGATACAATAAAAAAACAATAAATATAGAAGAAAGGTATGCATATATTAAAAATACTGTTACTTTTGAGCATAATCAAGAAAAAAATGCGATTTATAAAAATCGTGTCTTTCAAATTAAATCCATCCATAAACGACGCTCATTTTATCCAAATTAAATCCAATAAATTAATGCTATCGAGTTATTAGATTTCTATAAAAAAAACTGGCAGCTGAAAAGGCCGACGGGCCGCCGGTTGTCTTTGGCTAAAACTAATCTCAAAGACACTATGCTTAGTTTACAATTGTTTAATATTTTAAAAGACCACTAGGCAGGTTATTGTAAAAATGATGACCAACGCAGCGCGTTAAATGCCCTGCCCCAAGCTTTACAACATTTAGAAAGTAGGGTTAAATATACCTTTTTTAAGTAAATTTTATTAAATAGAACGGAACATTTTATTAATTAGTACGGAACAATTTCGTCTTTTCATAAAATATTTTTAAAATAAATGATATTACCTGCCGTATGGCAAATTCTGTCAGAGTGCTCCAAGCTTTGCTTTTTAATATCTATGTCGAGTTCGATGTCAAACTCTGAATACAAATAAGCATGGTCTTTTTTTTCTCTATCCCTGGTTCCGTTTTGATAATGGATCCCTCAGTTTCTGTTCTGGTAATTTCACCTTAAAATAAATTGGAAACAAAAAATATGACGCATTACATGTTGTTTGACGTTTGTGTAATGGAGAGTCAAACCGTCGCAAAAAATCGTTGAAAATATAACATATAAATTGGAGTGAGTATTGTAATGCTCAAGGTAACAATAAACCCCTACCCAATACCCCTCCCGTTCGCAGTTACTTACATTGGAACGAATTAACACTACTTTGTCTTTCCTTCATGATTCAATGCAAGACTCTTCAGGGACCGAATAATACAATTATCCAGAACCCGCTCACACCGTTGTCCAACCAAGTGACGGAATAGTTTCATGGTCTGCAGACCGTACAGAGAGGTGCGCTCTCGGGAGGTTTCAGGTCTCACATAAAAATAAATATAGGTAACAATCTAACAATCCAAAAAGAGGGTATGTAAGATGGACCATATGGGGTAATCCTCAAAGAAGAATTAATATGTGAGGTTAGGTTGAGAGTGAAATGCACTAGGGGCGATCTTGACAATCTTGATACAGTCTATATTATATACAGTATTAGATTGTGCGTCTGTTGTACAGTCATGTACCAAAAAAGATAACGAAACAAGTAACTGAAATGTTTTCGCAAATAAATTCAATAACATTCTTCCTCGATCAAAGGACGGTCTATTTCGATTTCCGTATACATCATAGCAACACTCTCTTCTGCACTTGTGCCTGGTTCGAACTTGGTGGTGGTAGAATGAATGCTTTGACGTAAGGAACTGGTGTTTCTGTTTAACTTTAACTTTATAACGAGTTTAAATAAGTTCTTAAGAGATGGTGTAAATGTTTTGCCAGAAGATTGACAAAAAAGACCAAACTAGTGAAGGCAAAATATCATGTAACAAATAAGTTACACCAAGGCTAGATGGAGGTTTTTCTTTTATAGAAACTACAGAATTAAGATAATAGTTTTGTGTTTGAGATTAAATCTCATAGTCGCGATTTCCATTTGTCAACTAGCGATCACGCCTTGGAAAATACGAATATTGGCAGATTCTACTCAATTGGCTTACATATAAATATGTCAAGGTAAAATACATGATTTAAGATTTTCACGGCCAAAAGTATTTTTAATGTAAAATATATTTAGAATGTGAATTGGTTCTATAAATAGTAAATTTACCGCCCCATGAGATAACGAACTCTGTGTTGTACAAACCTGAAACTAGAGTTACCCATCTTGTTATAAGTCTTCTTAGGACAACTTCCATAAGGAGCTTAGTCTGTTATATGATACTTCTCAGACTGTCTGTTAGTGTTAATGTTATGTCAGAAGTTTAGCCCGAGTTTAATGATAGGTGATTGTCATCAAACCATTAATTCAAACTGTTTATATCTACATTCGTAATGTCTAATGTTCTTCAGGTTATAGATAGAGATAACCACCTTAACCAAAATCCAAAATAAATTCGTATTTTGGCCGCCAAAGAGGAATAATGATTTTACCCGTGTGTAACTTTTTGCATGTATCGGCTCTTTGTCAAATTAAGTATGCAAGCATTATTGCTGATGACATAATGCTTGTCTATGACTTCATTATTGTCTGTGTAAAATTAACCTAATTTGTTGACTCATCCGTTTTTCATTGCCAGTCGGCCAGTGGCATCACCCGGTTTTTACTCTCTAATTCTACTTTATCTCGCTTACACTGTTGAACTCACGAAGTTAAATTTATCTTCCCATCCTTGTGATATTTATTAGTAAGTTCTAGTGCTTTTATTAATCACGCTAATCATTTTGGTAGCGGCTGTTATCGGTACACTAAGTTAGCGGATTAGCGGACTTAATAAAAGCTTTGCCGGTTTAAATTTACTTATGGTTATAGTTATGATGTGTTATCCGACGATTAACAATGGATCTTTCAAAAGATTTCAAATGTCAACTTCAAGGTCAAGATAGTCACAATATGTGTATTCCTAATTCCAAATATGAGTTGCGCATAAAATTTCATTGTTTTGACAGAATATTCCAACTAAACAAAATATTTAGCTCATTTAAAATAGGGTTCTGTTACAACTGTGTTCTATTTTAGATATATATTTGATTGGGCTTGAACCAATTACCAAACCCTACGACAGCGGTGTTTATTTTAGATATATATTTGATTGGGCTTGAACCAATTACCAAACCCTACGACAGCGGTGTAATGGATCTAGTAAATCCCGAAACTGTTTCCATAACGACGGAACCAGGGCCCCAGGAAGAAGGCGGAGGAGAAATGCCGTACACGTATATGGATTTCGACCTCCCAGATGTGAAGAAGGAATGTTTGCGATATGCGGAGAGTACACAGACAGCCAGTTAGTTGCATTGCTTATGTTGAATATATTGTATGTTATTATTTCAAGTCTATTGTGGATTGCCATGGCGATAGAACGAAATTTGCTTGTTAACGCCACACGTGTAATAACTGCTCTCAAGCTCTTGGTGTAATAATATGTTGTGTGGCTAAGGGTCGAAAGGAGAGGATGCATATAGGGAGGTGAAAGGGGGGATGTAGCTGGCTATTCAGATCTTGTCATTTCAATTAATGTTTAAATTGTGAATGGTTTATATTACACCAAGGCGATTCCGAGAATATCTCTCGTGCCACAACGTGCCACAAGAATAAATAGTGAAATATCATGTATCGATCAAAAAAAAAATTGGATTTTATCATTTCGTTGACTTAAAACAACTCCATACTGAAGGTGCTCTGGAGCAAATGCCTGTTCCTTCCCGAAGCGGACGGTAACCGGATAAATCGTCACAATGATAATTCTAAGAAGATAATTCTGGAGCAAATGCCTGTTCCTTCCTGAAGCGGACATCCGGGGTCATTCTTATTAATTTCCTTAAAATAACCTTGAACTCTTTTCACCTGATTCTCACTTCTGCAAGGTTAATCATTGATATTTTTTATCGTGAATATTTTAATTTGAAAAAAAAAGTGTTGTTTAACATCGATTATCAATATAGGTACATGTTGTTTTATAGTTTCCATTAATGTGGAAACTGTTACTTTTAGATAATGATGAGGGATTCCCTTGTATGGAAATCGACATAGACCTGCCGGATGTTAAAAGGGAATGCTTAGAACGCGTTGAAAGAATTGGCCAGTCCGGTAAAAACAAGTTCTTTTCTGTTAATAATTTCTGCCTTCTTATTTTGTTAACATTTTCATCAAGTTTCTGTGATTTCTTGCGCTAAGTGTAGATATTAAGTCGTATTCCTTAATAATCATAAACTTTATTTTTACCATAGATCTAAAGATGCATCCTGCGGGAAAACAATTATTTTCTACTCATTGTACCTATTCCAATTCTCACAAGTCGCCTTTCAAAGGCGCTTACGCACCCGTACAGGAAAAAAACATTTTTCATGGTCCGAATGCAACTACTCATGTTCTCTGAAGGGCATTCAGTGAAGGTTATGAAGGCGTTCTGAAATGTGCGAATATTTTGAAACCCCGGTTATGAGCCGTGCTGCTGCATTAAACACTGATTGAAGTTTGTCAATTTGATATTTTGGAAGGCTGGCATAAATGCCGTTGCAGTAATCGAGACGTGAGACTCCGTAAGAGTTGATAAGTAGTTTTGTTGCTTCTGAAGGAAGGTGTCTTCGGACAGACTTGAGTTGTCTTAAGTGAAAAAAACCGGTGCTTACAGTCCTATTTATTTGACTTTTAAACGAAAAGTCTGAATCCAAATCCAAATCTTGTATGTAGTGTTGTTGTAATTTATTTTTTTTTATGTTACTCTTACGTTTTACTAATATTGCTTCATATTTTTTAATATTTTCTCAATGGATTACATCTATTTGCTTTATTTATGTACACTGCATCATGTATCACTTCTATGTAAAAGCCTTTTTAGGCGTATATATATATAAATAAATATTAACAAACCCTACAGAAACATTGGAGCTAACCTAGCTGAATATATCAAAAACACGTCACCTCTCAGAGATATTCAGGAACCTCAAAACGATGCAACTAACATCAACAATGAAAATATTAACAGAAACTTTACATTTCGAAATATTATACTTGAAGATACCAACAAAATAATTCAAACATTAAAGAATAACACAACCACGGTACCTGATGGTGTAGGTTCTAAAACTATCATAACATTAAGCCAACAACTACTTATATGCCCTGATTGGCTATATTAAATTTCCGAGGATATATTGGCATTCTCGATTTCGATTTGATCCGATTGCATCAGCAATGAGTCGTGACAGATTTTTTATGTTCCGCGTCAATTTACACTTCGTTGACACATTTGCTGAAAATGCAGGCCATGCTAATAATATTTTTTGGAAAATTGATCCAGTGATAAAAGCAGTGAGAGACAGATGTCTTACTATTGAAAGAGACTTTGGGTTTTACTCAATTGACGAGCAAATGATACCATTTCTAGGAAGATGTGCCGTTCGCCAATTTTTAAGAAACAAACCTCGTCCAACCGGACTGAAAATTTTCGTAATGACCAGTTCCAATGGAACAGTGTCGGATTTCGAGATATACCAAGGTGCGAATACACCATTACCCGATCGAACATTAGGTCTAGGTCCTGCAGTAAATTTGCGACTTGTTTCAACTCTGCCAGAAGAAAGCTCTGTCTTCTTCGATCGTTATTTCACAACAATGCCTTTACTTGAAAACTCAAGGAGAAAAAAATTTATGGCACAGGCACCATTATGCCTAACAGATTTAAAGGCTTCAAGTTTGTAATGTTTTCACCTTTTCGCCATCCTTTTTATTATATTATTACAATATCAAATTTTCTTCTCTTTTGGCTACGACCGATACTTCTTTCTTTTCCCCTAAGGCTTTGCATATGTGTTCGCAGGGATGGAAAATTCCTCCCCTACAACACATAAGCCTCCATGAAAATTGGACCCTTAATTTCTTTGATAACTACAGAAAGCTACTTAAAGCTCTCTTGTACTGTATATCTTTATAGACATATGTACTTAACTAATTAATACGTTATTTACGATATTGAACGCAAATATTTTCGTATTTATATTGTAATTAAATTCCATCAAACGTTGTGTAATTTTTTTGGTTTATGATATAGGATTTTAATTACTTTCATTTTGTGGTAACCCTTTTGGTTCTGATCAAGGCGTTGAGTTTCAAAATTGAATTGGTCTTTCCATTGCAAATCTAGACTTAAATGATTTCACTAATTGAGCTAACTTTCCCTATGTAACTATTCTGATTCCCTGCACCCTAACGTAGTCTAAGATAATCGCTGGTAAAAGATGCCATACGTGTTTATTTGGACAGGTAATTAAATATGACTCAAATGGTTAATAGTTAGTAAATTTGATTTTGGTAAACTCTTGTGTCTGTTTGGCGCCACTCCTTTATGACTCTGCTACTATAAGGTACATGTAAAAATTGATTTAGTAGGTTAATGTAATTAGTTAATTGTATATTTGACGAACTCGGAATAGCCCTTTGCTTACAAAATTTGGCTCCAATCCTCCTGCAAGTAAACGAGATGATCGAGAATCAACGAGAAATTCGCACAATCTTTTGACACGGTTCATTGATTGGTACCTAAGTTACCGCGTCCCAACGAACCTTCCATCGTCATCATGCACTGCCTCCAAGTCTCCTCTCGAGTCCCGAAACCCCCAAATTCCAACCCCTCCTTGGACTACAATTTACTTAGGGCGAACCGGTTTCGTCCTATATACAATCATATACTCACGGTTGGTGTGGACTTACGGGTCGTGAATCCTCATTCCACGTTTAAGAGAAAATGCGAGAGTGGTCCACAGACCTAAATGCAAGCTGTATGCAGGTCCGCATTCTCCAGTAAACAGTACATACGAATAAATATATGTATACATACAGTTTTGGAAAGGTATATAACTTGCAATACGAGGCTATCTACTTCGCATTCCAAGCTCGGATCTCGTACCAAGAATTCTGCGAAATTCCAGGCTAGGTTACCGAATAAATACGTAAGAATAAGGTGATACGAATAAATACTAGTAAAATAAGATCTTATTGATAGTTTGTTTTGGAGAGCTATCGAACTCCAGGCTTTTTGTTTGGTTTTGAAGTTTTTATTTAAGAGAATCGCCATCTCTATTTTGTTTGGTTAATGGTCTTGTTATAGGAGCGACCACTGCCTCCTATGGATGAACTGTATTTATTTTAAATTTTTCCTCCAAGGTTCAACATTAGATTTAGTTCATCCTATCCCGTGATTTTTCAACTGTTTCATGTAATTGATTGCCACATAAGAGGGTACACGACTCTCAACTGTCTCAGGCAACTGATGGGATCTATGCGAACACTCCATCAATAATATTCAAATGTTTCGTATAATATTTCGATATAAATCTTACTAACCCGTGAGTATTTGTGAGCACGCAGCTTCCAGCTCTTTTAAGTAACTAATGAAACCTATGCGACTATCTAATCAATGATATTTAAATGTTTCATGAAATTATTCGATATTAATCTTGCTAACCCATGATTTTTCAATTGTTGTTTGTGAATGAAAGGTATTTGTGAATGACCCATATCGCTGCACATTGCACAATGACATCCTGATGATTATCCTTATAACCCTGATAATTTATCTAGTTACGGCCAAGGTCGTTTTCAAACTATGCTGTTGACCCAGATCTCCAGTGTACGCTTTATTTGTAAACAAATCGATAATGTAAACACCTACTGACACACTAACCTAAATGTGAGATTTGTTTATTTTAAAATTCCTTAGAAGTCACTTGTGTCTCTTTACTTTTATTGTGCATTATTAATTAAAACCTCACGACTTTGGTATTTAATTCAATTTTTTTTTTTATTCCTTCTTTAGTTAAACTATTTATTTCATTTTCAGAATTTAGTAAATTTACTAGAGGTTAAATGAAGAATAAATATAAATATATATAAGTACACATATCTCGATTGCCAAAATATGTTAAATAAGAGTACATATATTAATAAATAAATATAAGATATGTGATTCTACATAGACTTGAATATTAATAAATACATATTTTCTTATAATAAAAACACATAAATTTGTTTTTGACCACGAGAGTTTTATTTTCACTCTACCGGTTTCGGAAGATCCCTTCCTTCGTCAGGAGAATATTTAAAACTAATCTACTACACAAAATATTGACACATAAATACAAAAATGTTAAGTGTTTGAGGGAGATGTCGACAAAGTGGAAGGGGTAATTACGGGAATTCCAGGAATAACAGAGCGGTTAACTGGAAATATGTCAAGAATAGGACTATAAGACAGATTAATTTGGTTATTTATTATACTGGAGTTATTATTGATGGATTTTCTGATTTCAAGTGCTTCTAAATTATCTAATTTTTTGCCTTTATTACTACGGTGAAGAATTTTTTTTTCCGGTAGAGTGAAAATAAAACTATCGTGGTCAAAAACAAATTTATGTGTTTTTATTATAAATTATGATGAGCCACAAAGTGAATGCTTTTTACAATTACGACATATTTTCTTTTTAAATAAAATAGATATGTCCATTGGGTAGGTATTTAAAATCGCTACCATTTAGATGCTTCGATTAATAATTTAAATGCATATATATAAATACATTACTCATATATATATTATACAATATATTATTTTATATTTATATTGTAGCGTCGAGGATAATTAATAATAAATCGCTCGACCTACTTAGGTACGTACTTACTACTTGCTACTTAGGTACGTATTTGCAGCCGAAATCAAAACAAAGCAACCTACTTGCCTACTCGCGACAATAATACTGAAGCCCGTCTGGGATACTACGAGAACTCGCCAGAAGGTTCGAGTCTACGGCCTATGCTTAATCGCCGCAATGTCGAAGGTTCCCGAAACACACAGTCTGTGCGAGTGCCTAGAATTTAGTTGCCATCCATCTACCTACTGCTACCGTCGGCCGTCTAGTATAAATAGGCCCGACGCAGCGAGCCAGTCAGTCAGTTAGTTATCTATCAGCCGTCAGTCTACAAGGCTCAACGAGTGATCACCCGCGCTCTTCTTACTAGCGCGAGGGACACGTACCCGGCTTCGCCCGTACCATCATGGACTCTATCGGGACATCATCATAGCGCCTCGGCCACGTCCGCGGCCAGCGCTACTCGGATTACAAGCGCCCTGGTTCCAGCGTCTCTGACCAGCGCTTCTTCCACGCTACCATGACCACCACGAGGACACGCAGCATCCTCACTGGTCACGCCGTTCCCGTTCAACCGCCTACAAGGTCCGCCGCACCTTCGGCCGTCTCGTCAGCACTGGAGTGCCTGAAGACCTACGTTCTTCGCCAGTGCCTGACCTTCATCGAGTCCCGGTCACCAGCGCCCGGCGTCGACTCACTGACCCGCGCTTGACCAGCACATCACCGCAGCGTCCGGAGTATTCAACTTTTGTCCTACATCATCTCCTCGTCACGGCTACTGACTCACCAATAAACACATGTGACCTTCACAACCTTCTTTCATTTTCGTGCCTCACCATTGATCCCCAAATATATATATATATATATATATATATATATATATATATATATATATATATATATATATATATATATATATATATAACTACACAATATACATATTTTAATGTGTAATTCCTTTTGTTGTTTTTAATAATTTAATTGGGATTCCATAATCAGCTGTATCTCCTCACTCCAAGGGCCTGAAAATTATTTATAAAAGGAAAACTTACCCCTCCAAGGTTTTTCCGGTTGGGATCTACACAACAACCTTGCCGAGGAAAATCCTACCTAATGAACTGTATTTTTCAACTAATTTCAAAATAAATCTTTTCGACTATTTATCCCTATTTAATATTTTATTCTTGCTTGATTCATATAAATTAGCTGATATTTAATATTTTGTGATATAGATGTGCCGGAGAATTATAAATTATTTAGGTCGAACTATTTTTGTTTTCATTTCATTTATTCATAGATGTACATATATATTACAATACATTTCAAAATGATCCTTTGTCTGTCCAACTGGGAATGATACCCGTTTCAGGACAGCCAAATTGTATATTCAGTTCATAATATTTTTAACAAGGAAATAGTAAAAAGGTACAGTGAGATATGTTCTATCAAATATTTAAGATGAGAAAGAATACATACATAATTTAAAAATATATACAACAAAGAAAAAATAAGTAAGGTGATCATATGTTTCCAAAATTGCAATAATAACCTCAATAACACGAGTACGTTTAATCACAGTGCCCATAAATATACCAAACCACTCATACAGTGCCAAACTGCCGAAGCGCTGTGGTACGAGTCGAGTACCTATGTACATTAGGTACCTCTCGCTACCTTCCTGTAGTTGCAGGGGTTCGGAACTGTGGATTTTAATATTTTAGATAAGGAGTTAAGTCCTTTTTTTTTCAAAGAATTACTACATTTAATTACATCGATAATTGCATTCAGAAGACGATCACAATTTTGAAATTCTTTTCAGGTCTTTTTGTAGAACATAACAATTGCATTTTAGAAATTACACAATTATTATTAACAATTGCATAATAGAGTTTCCCTATTTTTAAATCAATATAGTTATTTTTTACAATTGTTATTTTCACTCTTTTTTAATTTTTTTATATAAATTTATAAGAAAATTTATTCCGAATTGCGCAAACTTTTAATTATTTCGATTGTGAATAAATTAAATATCTGTTAAAACTTTCTTCTAAATTGCACTGTTTCCTCCAATCTTTTAAAGTATCCACAATTATTTTTTTTTCGAACTGTTACTTTTAGAACAAAGGTTTAAGCGTTTATTATTGTTTCCTTTTTGTTTTTGTGTTTCTTTTAAACTAAGATGTAAGTATTTACTATTAATATTTTTAAACAAAATTGATACTAAATTATAATCTATTTTTAAATACCAATTCGCGGACACGTTCACTTTTTTGCACTATTCACTTTTAACACTTTAAAACTTTTAAGCACTGAGTTTAAAGTCTATCTAATTATTAACTCTGTTTGATTAAATTAAACTGACTTATTAAAATTTCACTGACTCTAGTACTTGTACTTTTCCCGAAATTCTCTAAGTCCAGGGACTTATTTAAAATTTAACACTTAAAGATTTTTCACTGTTAATCCTACCAAAGAACGTAGTACTGCCACGTAACAACTTTTCAAATCCACGGCACGACTGACTCCTGACTGATGTGCACCATCTTTTATACCCCTCTCAGGTTCCAAAAGACGTATCTGAATTTCTCTTGATGCTTAATTCTATCTCCTATCAACTCGTAAGTTTGAACATCCATGCCACTAATATCGATTGTGCATCCATACGATCTTCTTTCGTCCAGCTTTGGGCGGCGGCCTGTTTTCATCTCATGTCTCTAACTCGATAGGGTCCGAATTGAATAGGTCTGCATTAATTGCCCAAACTTCCTTTGTCCCATGGTTCATACAAAATGTAGTTAAAATATCATGATTTTGTGTTCCCTTTTTTCCTCATTTTGCGATAGGTCCGTCCTCAGTAACATATATATAGATCTCAATTTTATGCATCTTGTGCAAAAAATGATTAAATCCATGTCGAAATCTTTACTATGCAGTTTTGAATTTCAATTTGTCCAAATTCTACTTAATTTTATTGTCACCTATGTGAGCTTTTCCATTTTCACCAGTACTTTCTCTCTTTATGTCGCAGACTTGAATATTCCCTTTTTCCTCTTGAATTTTCTTTATTCAGACGTTTCTCTACACAAATTTCTTCTTTATTCTTATGTTATTTCTCATAACTCTATAACTAATTATATTCCAAGCCGTATTTATTAATTCTACGGATAAATTAGAATTGTATCACTTGGATCATTCCCTATTCCCGTTCCCTACCCTTTCCTTTCTCTTTTCCTCACTTTTCCCAATGTGTGTGGTCTCCAGGAAAATTTCATACTTCATTTATTATTAATTAATATATAATTTTCCACACTTCTATGGGAGATATACCTAATTTGACTCTGGGATATCCGTCACTTTTATTGTCTAACTCGATCTCCGCCCCATTTTCTATCTTTCTCATACCAGGATTCACATAAAACATACTCATTGACATCTGTTTACGACTCAAATTTTGGTACTATTCTCATAAATTTCATTTAATTTCAAACCTATTAATTTTAATATCTTTTGCTTTATATAAAGATCTCATAAGCCCTTCGTTAAACTTAATGGCTTTTCTAATGGCTTATTACTGTAACGTAAACAAGGACCATGTTCGAATTTTGATTGTTATTGTCTTAAAATACACATGAGATCGTCAACCTTTTATCTTGTCTCATTTCTTTTGTAGTCTTGTGTAACTCTTACATCTATCTACCCTGAAAATCATGTAAAATGCCTACGTTTCCTGAATTTAATCTATCGCTATATGTTGAGTTTTATTGCCGTCCTATGGTACTCAATTATCATATTCTTAGGACCTTTGTAGCAGCTCAAAATCTCTGAATTTTCCCTTCGTCCAGTCTCTGCACTGTTTCTAAAGTGTCTATTTTAATGCGAGATTTTCATTCCCAATCGTTTTCCTAATACCCCCGCTCCAACTAGAATTGATAACGATTAGTTTCTAATGTCCCTAACACTTTCGTTTTCCTTTATTATGATTTACATCGAACTCGACACCCTCCTTCTATTATAAGTAATTGCACGATGGTTGCAATCCGGCCAGCAACTTCCCTAAGTTTTTCCGCCCTCTCTTATATTATATTTCATTTAAACTTTCCATTGTATTTTCGTGTGTGTTTTTTTTCCAACATGAAAGGTCCCAAAGCCCTCGATTTCAATGGTTCGCTACCTCATAAATGTCTCAGTTATTGTAAACATTCCCAGGACTTGTTCCCTTGAACGTCGATTGTTTACTCTATAGTGCGTTCGCCTCTAATTTCTGTGAGAATAATGAAGTCATTACTTATCTTCTTTATCGCCGGGTCCAAAGTTCATTTCTTTGTCTTTTGTAGACACACGCCTTTCCGTTCACTGATTGGTTACTCAAAATTTTATAGCTTTCGTTTAGGTCTAATTGGTTGACAAAACTTCAATGTTTATTTTCAGGCCTAAGAAAAAAGGGGAATCCTAGTCCTAGACGATTTTAGCGACATCTGTGCTGGCGCTTTAGAACCTCGATATACGTTCAACTCTTACAGATGCCTGTTGCAAGCAAAACCAAATTTTCTTCACCAGATGTCGTTAGCATGTCCGTTTTCATAAATAATTCGTATATTTTTAATCCGCGAAGTGGGAAGCAACGGTTTATCTGTTTTCACTGTGATTTAAGCCTTTCATCACAAGTTTACCCCAGATAAACAAATGAAGAGAGGGGATTTTGAAGAAATATGCCGATCAGATGATGCTGTTTCTATTGTGAAATGGAAAGACAACAAATCTATTCTAATGGCATCTTCCTTTGTAGGTAGTACGCCCAGTACTCAAGTTGAAAGATGGGATAAAACTGAAAAAAAAACACATACAAGTTCAGTGCCCAGCTATTGTAAAACTATACAATGAAAAAATGGGTGGAGTCGATAGTTGTGATCAAAGTCTGGAATGTTACAGGACTTGGGTCAAGACAAATTAAAAGTAATTTTTCATATGTTTGACTTAGCTATCGTTAATAACTGGAATGAGTACAGAAGAGTTTGCAACGAAAATAATTACAGAAAAAAAGATATACTGGACCTGCTGGATTTTAGGCTGACGATTGGAGAGTATTTGCTTGGAGGACTGCCACCCAAACGAAAGTTTGATGCAGATGCTGAAACGAGCACCGAAAAAATACAGTCACCTTCAAAAAGATATCAACCAGCTGCAATTCCATTTGAAGACAAGAGGTACGACGGGTATGAGCACTGGCCCATTGTCGAATCTCTCAAAGCTCCAAGGTGTTGCAGACTGGAGGGATGTTCAAAGCGATCTCGCACCAAATGTATAAAATGTGATGTCTACTTATGCCTATCAAAAGATGTCAACTGTTTCTTAAAGTTTCATCGCAAATAATCATTGATTTTTGATAACTTACTTCGAATATTTTGTTAAACCAGTATCTCTTTTTGGAAATTGTTGAGACCCAGTACTTACAATTGTGAGTATGGCTTTTCCAAGAAAAATTCATTAATAAAAAATATAAAAAAAATTCTTTTTTTGTTACCCATAATCACATTACTACAACGAAAAACTAAAAATTGTTTGTCAACTAGGCTCGGGTCTGAAAGGGTTATAATACTTAACTTAATATTATAGTACTTTGTTTAATATTATAATACTTGACTTAATATTGTAATACTTAGTTTAATATTATAATACTTGGTTTAACGTTACAATACTTAACTTAATATTGTGATACTTGGTTTAATATTATAATACTCAACTAAATGTTTTTCTATTAGACTTTTTGTCGATTCTTATCCTAATCTTGCGTAACAGAGATTGTTAATTAAAGTTACATAGTTAATAGGCTAGTGTGAACAATAATTTCATCCCTTTTCATTTAATTGATTTGGAGGATATTGGCAGATCATATATTTTTATTTCATTTACTTAAACTTCATGTTACCTACGTTTCGTAAACTCTTGTTTTCATGTTACCTATATTTTGTGAACCTGTGCATTGTTAAATCTTATATTTTATGTAATCTGTATATTCTCATATATTATGTAAACTCTTTATTGTTATTGTATTTAAAAAAACATAATTGCATTGTATGTAAAAGCCCTATGGGCGTTAAAATAAAATAAATAAATTATAGGCTGATGCAGTATAGAATACCCTTTAGGGTGTCGTCATGATCTTGGAGCGCATCACAATACGTGCTGTATGATCCTGGTGGAACACGGATACTGTCTAAAAACGAAAATGAATTCAATTCTCATGTGAAGTTACGATAAAAACTCCTTGGGCAATTTTCTGAAATATTCTTCAGACTCAAAAAGCGATTTTATCTGAAACAAAACGTAATTCGAAAATATTTTCCACCGAATCTGTATTTTGACGGTTCTCTTGAGCCAATACATTGCAAATTGAGGTTAAGATTAACCAAAAAAATATTTGTCTGCATCTAATATCTCCCAAAATTGCCTAAGGGATTAGTTATGGATGAAACGCTTAAAACGAGATTAAAAATAGATTCGAACCTGTATTTTGGTCCACCATGTGTCTGAAGTTCTCTTGGTAAATTAACATATTTTTGAATGCCGGGAAGACTGAGGGTAGGCAATGCGTCCTTCTTTAATGCTCCAGTGCGATTGTGCTTGCTGCTGATATTAAAATGACAACCACAAACTGATGCATATGATGCTAAGATTGGAAAATTTATGTATTCAAATTTTCACAATCTTCAACACCATTCTCGAAATGGACTCTCAGAGGTAATGGTTGGAAACTTGTGTCGAATAGTCTCTGTACGTACATACTTTCACACAACACGTTTTAAGGACTTTATCGGTAGGCATTTTAAAACCTAAATCAACTGTTTCACACAACCAGATATTTAAAAATGTTTGACGATGTTATAATGACAAAAAAAGACGTCCGTCAAACTTTGCTTACAGTTTTTTCGAGGAAGTGAAATGGCGGGAAGCATGAGTCGGCCACCTAGCGGCAAGAACACGCATTACATGGTTTGCGAACCCTCTCTTTCTGGCACACAAGTCTTATGGTAAAGTGAGCGAGAAACAAAAAAAAAACATCGCTGACGTCACAAACATAGATTTTGACCATGTCTACAGTTTGTGTTGACGTTTTTAAGCGGAGTTAAACCCCCCTGGTGTGAGTCAACAAAATTAGGTTAGTTTAACACAGACAATAATTAAGTCATAGACAAGCATTATGCCATCAGTAATGCTTGCATATTTAATTTGACAAAAAACCGATAGTTGCAAAAAGTTACAGACGGGTATAATCATTATTCCTCTTTGGCGGCCAAAATACGCATTTATTTTGGATTTTGGTTAAGGTGGTTATATCTAGCTATAGCCTGAAGAACATTAGACATTACAAATGTAGATATAAACAGTTTAAATTAATGGTTAGATGACAATCACCTATTTTTGTTGTTTGTTTTTGGGGTGTAACTCCTTCTTTAGCTGACGTTTCGGACAGCGTTGCAGTGTCCATCATCAGGGCAGATCCGGTAGATCCGAAGATGTGTAAATTTTTGGTTGTCGAGTTTGTGCTTATTTATTTGTGGCCTGGGCCCGTCCAAGTGCGAATTGCCAACGGAAGTGGCGACATCTTGTGTCGAATTCTGAAAGCACAGTATTTATGTTGGCCTGGTGCCCGTCCAAGTGCGAAATGCCAACGGAAGTGGCGCCATCTTGTGGCGAATTCTAGAATTAGAAAACCTATTGTCAGCGGTTAGAGTAGATGTACCCAGTATCAAGATATAAATGCAATGGTTTTATATTGTATTATTATATGGTATTGGAGTATACTTAGACATGTTATTTGCGTTTAGCTTTGGTGTAGCCGTCAATTACCGGATACCAAGAGCTGTTGAGCTTAGCTCCGTCGTCTCTATTGATATTAAATGGATTTTTGTAGATTTCAATTGCCTCCATAATCAGGCGTGATCTATAAGTTTTGGGTCTTCCCAGGACCTCGGGAGCAAATCCAAAGTAATGGCCGGTTTCAATTAAGTGTTCGGCGATTGCCGATTTATCAGGGTGGCCAAGTTTACAAGCACGAAAATGTTCTGCTATTCTTTTGGAAATCGTCCGCTCTGTCTGGCCTATATAAACCTTGTCACCTTTTTCTTTTCTCAACAGCCTGGCAATTCTGTCTGTCACATTGTGAACGAAAGGCAGGAAAGCACAGCCTTTTGAGTCTTGTTCAACTCTGTCTTCGTTTGTTGTAGATTTGGCTCTTAAAATTTGCCTTGTCTGACTTGCCGGGTAACCGTTGCGCTCCAGTGCATCGGTCAGTTTTATAAGTTCTGCTCCAAGTTTTGTTTCTTCATATATTCTGGTCGCTCGGGTCACCAACGTATGGATAAGTCCTCTCTTCTGCGCTGGGTGGTGGTGCGAATCAGCGTGTAAGTATCGATTCGTATGAGTTGGTTTCCTATATACGGTATGTCCTAGGCTACCATCGTGTTTTCGCATCACCTCCACATCTAGAAAAGGCAGGATTTTATCTTGGTTTTCCAGCTCCATTGTGAACTTAATTTTGCTGTGGAGAGAATTAAGATGGTCCAGGAATTCGTTAAGTTTCTCCGTTCCATGAGGCCAAATGGCGAAGACATCGTCGACGTAGCGCCACCATACTTTAGGGACAGCTGAAGCTGTATCGAGTGCCGCTTCCTCAAACTTCTCCATAAAGAAGTTGGCTATTACTGGCGATAACGAACTGCCCATTGCAACTCCCTCCACTTGCTCAAAAAGTTCACCCTAAAACGCAAAGTATCCCGTTTTGAGGCAGTGTTCAAAAAGTTTGCAGATGTCTTCCTTATAAATCTCACTGAGCATTGTCATTGAGTCTTTTAGAGGCACATTTGTGAAAAGAGACACGACGTCAAAGCTGACCAAAATATCTCCTTCCTCAGTCTTAACCTGCTTAAGCTTACTGATCAGATCTGTTGAATCCTTAATCCACGATTCGGTTTTCCAGTTTGCATCTGCAGTAATCTCGAGAGGTGTTGGGACAGTTTGTATGTAGGTGCACCAATAGCGCTGACAATCGGTCTCATTGGGATTCCCTTTTGTGTATTTTTGGGAGACCGTACAGGGCAGGAGTTCTAGAGGCCTTTACAAAAAGCTTAGACCAATCCTCTTTTCTGATGCTAGATGCTTTGACTAGTTCCCTTGTCTTTAAGTCAATCTTGTTAGTAGGATTGTTTTTGATCTTCTTGTAGGTGCCGGAATCGCACAAGAGGTCTTCCATCTTCTTTATGTAGTCTACCGTATTAATCACGACAGTGGCATTTCCTTTGTCGGCTGGCAGAACCAAGATTTCCTCATTGGCGCGCAATTCTTTTAGGGCCGCAAACTCTCCTTTTGTGATGTTTGGGCGGGGTATTTCAGCCCTTTTCAAAATATGGCTAGTCTCTTGTCGTATGTTCTCTGCTTGCGATTCTGACATTTTGTGGACTTTCATCATTGTATGTAGTGCTGTCTCCACACCACATACGATAGATTCCACAGGTATCTTTTTGGGGGCAACTGCATAGTTCATGCCCTTAGCAAGCACTGAAGTTGCATCTGGGCTCAGCGCAAGGGTCGAAATGTTGATAACTACTTTATTTTGATCAAGTTGTTTTCGATCTCCTTTTTTGGCTTGGTTGAGCCTCTCAAACTTATGTTTCTGTCTCGCATCTGTTGACTGCTTACACCTTAGTGCTTGTTGGTAAGTTATATTGTCAATTTTATTCCAATCTTCTTCGATTAGGATTGTACTCAGATGCAGGTGTAAATTGAAAAGGTCCCGAGATGTTCCATCCAGTTCGCTGCGCACATTATGGATTCTTTCCCTTAGTAGCGCTGCTTCTGCTCTTTGAAACACCCTCTCGGCTTTCCGGGATGCGATATGTCTTTTAATAAGGATGTGTACTGGTACGACCGATTCCCCCTTGCATCTCTTGAGGAAAGCCAGGCTGCCCAATAAATGGTTCCTACGCTTCCTCAGATTCTCCAAACGGCGTACCATCGTGTGAACTTCCTCCCCATAGAGGTTAGTCAGGTAAGTTTTTAGATTCTCACGGCCAAAAGCATTTTTGTTGTTTGTGTTTGGGGTGTTATGCCGTGTTGCGCGAACTCCTTCTATAGCCGACGTTTCGGACAGCGTTGCAGTGTCCATCATCAGGGCAGATCCGGTAGATCCGAAGATGTGTAAATTTTTGGTTGTCGAGTTTGTGCTTATTTATTTGTGGCCTGGGCCCGTCCAAGTGCGAATTGCCAACGGAAGTGGCGACATCTTGTGTCGAATTCTGAAAGCACAGTATTTATGTTGGCCTGGTGCCCGTCCAAGTGCGAAATGCCAACGGAAGTGGCGCCATCTTGTGGCGAATTCTAGAATTAGAAAACCTATTGACAGCGGTTAGAGTAGATGTACCCAGTATCTAGGTATAAATGCAATGGTTTTATATTGTATTATTATATGGTATTGGAGTATACTTAGACATGTTATTTGCGTTTAGCTTTGGTGTAGCCGTCAATTACCGGATACCAAGAGCTGTTGAGCTTAGCTCCGTCGTCTCTATTGATATTAAATGGATTTTTGTAGATTTCAATTGCCTCCATAATCAGGCGTGATCTATAAGTTTTGGGTCTTCCCAGGACCTCGGGAGCAAATCCAAAGTAATGGCCGGTTTCAATTAAGTGTTCGGCGATTGCCGATTTATCAGGGTGGCCAAGTTTACAAGCACGAAAATGTTCTGCTATTCTTTTGGAAATCGTCCGCTCTGTCTGGCCTATATAAACCTTGTCACAACCAGAGCAGCTGAGTTTGTACACTCCATCTGCTTCCAGAGGAAACTTAGTCTTTGCAGACCTCAGTAGGTTTTGGATTTTGGTGTTGGTTCCGAAGACAGTTTTGATTTTTTCTTTTCTCAACAGCCTCAAGAAACAAGAAACAAAACTTGGAGCAGAACTTATAAAACTGACCGATGCACTGGAGCGCAACGGTTACCCGGCAAGTCAGACAAGGCAAATTTTAAGAGCCAAATCTACAACAAAAGACAGAGTTGAACAAGACTCAAAAGGCTGTGCTTTCCTGCCTTTCGTTCACAATGTGACAGACAGAATTGCCAGGCTGTTGAGAAAAGAAATATAACGGTATAACGTTAGGAAGATACATTAACTGTCTACAATTATTAATAAGCATAGTCGCCGTGTTGGCTTTATTTTATTCATTTGATGAATTATACAGAGAGCCTATTTCACGATGTCAAAATCATGGTGATACTTTTTAAATAATTGTAAATTAGAACTGGAGATTTGTAACCATGTTTTTATATAACGTGCAAAACGAGAAAATAAGGCTTAAAATGAGATATATATCATATATATAAACATTGCCAATATTTCAGGGGGATACTTTGAAAGTTGATGAAATTCACCAATATTTGACGAAAAATCACTTCTGACAGCTACCTTAAGGTCAATCTACATAGGATAAATCGGAATATGTAAAATGATGATAAATTTGTATATATATATCAAACCTTTGTATGAACGTAGAATGGCAAATAAAATCATAGTGATAATTTTATATCTAAACGCAAAGGTATCGAAAAAAAATGGGGGAGGGAAAATAATTGATAAAATCAATAATTGATTTATTTATTAAGCCCTAATATCCTTTTAAATCAATATTACAGTTGTATGGTTACAATGAAAGAGCAGTAAATTGATTTAAACATTGTTTACACACTTTCTCATAATAAAAAATGTATTCAATTTATTGGTTTATTCATAATTTAAGAAAATCAATACATAATAATATCATTGTGCCTCGCTATAGAGTGAGATTTTGAGTATCGCTCTGGTGAGGGACCACCATTCAGAATTGAACATTGCTTGAATTGGCTTAGTTATGTTTAGTGACTAGATCTGGAAAAGCCTCTCTACAGAAAAATTGACAAAATATAATTAAGACATAAAAATAAAACGAGTTATTTAATGTGTACAATAAACAGGGAAACATGAGAATACCTGTGCATTTGTTAACATGCATATTTCAATGATCAGAATTGAAATATACATATTAAATGTCCACCGAACCTTATCATATAGAACCTTCGAGGACAACATAACATGAGACGTGAGTATGCGGAAAGAAATGATTAAGTCCAGCCATCCAGGCCATCATAATTGATGTTCAAACAAATTTAATTAAATTTATAAATTAGAATTTCATAACTAAAAAACCAAAAAAGAAAAAAATGAAATAAAAAAAACCCTCAGCAATTCTATATTGTAGTGTGATATGGCTTCATGCAATCATAGCATAATGCCACATCACACACATCACACTTTGTAAGGGTCCTTTTGAAAATGTTATTTATGTTGCACCACGCACATTTCACCTTTTTCCCGCTACGGACCACGAAGTGGTTGACTTTCAGGATAGGTCGCAGAGTCTTTCCTTCAGCTATTAGGCCAATGGTCCGCACAGTCGTGTCAATTTGACTACGACAGAACAGCAGGAGTTCATACGCAACCTCACTCCTGAAGTTTCGGTACAAAATGCGTTTATTTTCCTTGCGGAGCTTTGAGCCGTACAATATATACGCATTCTGCACCGAAACGCTTAGTAGTCTCCTGAAAAGCTTCTTGTACCAGACCAGGTTTCGCTGTCGTTCAATGGGGAAGCCTGACAAAAGCTGATCTTTTCGGTCAACCCCCCCCCCCCATTACCTTGTTATAGTCTAGTACGAGTTGAGGTTTGTAAGTCCAGGTACCAAACTTTTCAACTGCCCCGATTTCTGCCTTATGGTAGGTGGACAACATACTTACCAGGTTTTTGTCCAACCAAACCATTACATTGAGGTCCCCGCAGTTCGAGTATACAAGCTCACCTTCCCTCAGTTTGGTCCGGAGATGGGACTTAAATGCAGAGGGCACAAATTCTCGGTTTAACCGCAATGTGCCCATGCAGTCCATCCCATTTCTTTTGAGGCATCGTGCCAATAATGGACTATTATAAAAATTGTCCATTATTAATGTATACCCCTTGTTAAACAGAGGGCTGGCCAGGTCGTATACTATCTTTGCAGTGGCCCCAACTGGGCAGATATTGTGAGCACCCAAAAAGTTGGCCTGTGTCATGTCGTCCGTCATATCTTCCGTTATGTCTTCCGTCATATCTTCCTGGTCTGGATTTGTCGATTCAGCCTGTATGGAAATGGTCTTGCCCGTATAAATTTGGAATTTCCAAAGATAGCCAGACTTGGACTCACAAAGCTCGTAAGACTTTATACCCGCACTGGCCGCTTTGGTTTTGATCATCTGGACGAATCCCAAACGGCCTTTGGATTCATCCAGAGAGATGTCTTGCTCGGGCAGGTATAAAGTCTCAAACTTATTTGAGAGGTGGTCCAAGACGGGCTGAATCTTTTGTAACCTTCGCACAGATAATGGTGCATCAGAAGAAAGACTTTCATTGTTGGTGAAGTGAAGGAACTTTTTAATTAGAAGAAAACGATTATAATCCATGGCTCGGCTGAAATAAGACATGGCGGTGAGTTTTTTTGAATAGAAGTAGTCTTTTTCAACAGGAAGGGGACTAATACCTTGATACATTAAAATTGCCAAGAATACATACATTTCCTCTTTATTCGTGGGAGCCCATTTATTGGTACGCGCATGACGCTTAAATTGTTTTTTCGCAATCCATTGATCTGCATACCTGTTGGTCTCTCTCGCGATCAGTTCAACGAAATCTGCATCAAAGATTTTAAGAAAGGCATCCACAGGTTTGCCCATTTCGTCGGTATTGAAAGTTGGTCCCGGCGTGCCTGTGAAAGTTTCCCTTATCCCAGTAAAACGTAAGATATCTTTAGACCAATCGAAAGAGTAACCTTCAGGCGGCAGAATCGAACGCATTGCCTCACTATCTACCTGGTCTTGTCTACTAAAGTCTATGGCCATAGCGGAGTTAGGTGAAACGTTGATAATATTATGATAAGGTATTGGTGGCATGCAGAAGGTATTCTCATCGCTCTCTTCGTGGTCGACGTCGCTCGCTTCGTCATCCTCGTCGCTCGATCTGTCCATATCCATTTCTGAAACAACAGAAAACCCAAATTAATTTAATGTGCCCATATTACTGCCTCTGGTACGGCTTATGACTTGCAATACGATGGTCGCGGGATCAAATCAAATAAATTATGTTTGAATAATTAGTGTTATTTTCACACAAAATTCATTTAAAATAATATATATTATATTTGCGGCACGTTCCAGAGTGGAAGATACCCATAGTATCGCCCTGGTGTAAGACTCCATTCAGAATTGAAACGTTGCTTGAAATGGCTTTAGCCGTGTTTGGTGACCAGTTCTGAATAGCCAGGTACTTTTCCACCTCCCTCTTCCACACCTCCTTCCCCTCCCCGCTACCTTCAGCCTCACAACATACCCCGATTGGGGATGCCATAGTCTCACTGGCTCCAGCTGAGGCTCTTGTGAGGTATTCATATAAAAAAATAAATAAAAAGTTAATCAAATACTTGAGGCGGGCAATGTCAGGAGTCAGAATAGCACAGTCAGGTAGGTATGGAATGAAGAAAAGAGTGTGCGTGCCAAGATCGAGTTGCATGGTGGTTCATCCTCTCTGCCTACCGAAATGGCGTGAAGGTAAGTTAGTTAGTTTTATAACTCACGGTTTCCAAGTACAGACTCTTCTAGTACAGCTGCCTCGTCCACGTTACTGTTTCTGCCCATGTCTGACTCTGAAATAAAAGAAAACACAAATTTACAGTAGAATTTGGATATAATGACTTTGCATTTAACGGTCTACTGTTTTAAGTGACGATAATGTAAACTCTAGTAAGGTTTCATAGCTTTTAGTAGGAAAACGTATCCGTTTAAAGTGACCAACTACGTAAAGCGACCTATTTTAATTTTTTTTTTTTTTTTTTTTTATATTTACTCCACACAGGAGGCCCTGAAGAAAATAATTTCCCTCAGGGCCTATGTCATCTTTGGGGATGCTGTGTGGAGGGTCTTTTTGTGGAGAGGAAGGAGTGAACATGGGTCTTGATAATTTGTCCGGTTACAAAACCCACCTACCAATACAGCCTCGCTTTTGACTAGGAAGCTCGACACAATGAGTCCCGTGAAGCGAAAGTGTTTTTTCAATTTAAGAAAAAAGTGCTGTATTACACCGTTTAGAAGCCGGTGCATCAAATGTAATCCTCGCAAAGAAGTTCGGCATGTCTCATTTCTCACTCTGCAATACCCGTTACAGAAAAAAAGATGTGTAATGATGCATCCACATCATAACAACAATACATTTTGTATGTTTGTTATGTAGAATTTTTAAATACTATGCTTATTTCCTGCCAATATACCAACAGTGAAACTGTGCTAAGGATATCAATATAAAATATAGATAATTGATTTTATATTGAGCCCCTGGTATGACATTTCAAAAAATAAACTCACCGTTCCCAAACGCCGACAATTCTTCGTAGAATGGCACGTCCACCCACAGCTCGCCGTGGTAGCCGGCCTCCGGAGAGAAGAGTTCCCCACACTGGAGTTCCCCACTCCGCGATGTCCCAGGTAACGGCTCGGGAGATGCTGCACGGATAGGCATAATTGGTGCATTGGGAGCCGTTGATTGGGTCTGTGCGGGAGTGGACATCCACGGTGGTGGAACGGGTCGTAGCAACGGTGAATTTCTCTCCGGAGATGGAATTCTGAAAACATTTACAGAAAATCATATAAATTGTTCTCATTCACGTGTGAAACAGTAAGTACAGTATGTAAATAAACAATAAAATTGGAACTCTGTAAAATATGCACTGAATGTGCCAAATGCACAGAGCGCTGATCTTACCAACTATCACTGTAAGAGTGGAACGCTGTCGGGAAAAAAACAATAATATTGTATCAAGCATCTAAATACGATTACTTACTTTTGTTTAGTTTTTCTTGGAGGTGCGGTAGGGAGCAAAATGCGCGCCGACTGCTTCTTGAATTTTCGGCTTTCCAGCTCTAGCCGGAAGGAAGCAGGCAGGGCCCTAACAGCCTTTAGGGCCTTGACGCGATCCTCTCGCACCAGTAGCAAAGCAGGGTCGCTGTTTAAATAAATACAAATATATGATGAGTTCAACGGCCACAGCATAGTACTTTCATAAAAAAAACATTAAAAAATACTAACACTCCAGACGAGGCTGCAATTGCAGCTCTGCGTTGACGTCCACGTGCAGGTAGTCCGGCACCAGCTCGTACCCCACCTCTCCCTCTTCCTCTGCCTCCTCTTGCAGTCAGCACCACTCTATATATTTTAAATTGAAAACACTTAGGACGGGTTGTTTCGGAGAATTTGAACAATTCTTCAAATTTCAAAGTTAATTTTCAGGTTCTGTGAAAGATTTTTTCAAGTTCTGTTTTTATTTCAGTTCTGTCAAGCAACTACCCTATGCTGATATAATAACAGAACTTGAATAGGACTTTCACAGAACCCGGAAATCAACGTTGAAATTTGATGAATTGTTCAAATCCTCCGAAACAACCCGTCCTTAATGTAAGTACTTAAATGTTTAAATTTTGTTAAATATTGCACTAATATAAAATTTGAAATCAAATAAAACTTATATATATCTCTTTGTTTTGAATCACTCTGATGGAATATCTATATTTCAAATGCGCGAGTGCAGTATTTATGAAATTAATGTAAATCAAAAACAGATGACGTCTTCAGTCGACGTATTTTGTCACAAAAACTTTCACCAAAACGATATATTAGAAACAAACGAATTAAAAACGCATTTCAAAGATAGATAAGTCAATCATGATTACACAGATATATAATTATGCGTTAAAAACCCAATAAATTAATTACTTACGGCATTTTAGGAAGAGACCAAAATTTCGTGAAACGTTCGAGAAGTTATTATTTTCTGACAGGACGCGTTAAAAACCGCGAAAACTCGTTAAATAACACTTCAAAGACAACGGATAAGTTCATAGACATAGAGAATATATTATCAGCTATTCGATAAAACATGTAGCTGGCCATGGAAACGTTTTAAATAATTACAATAAATATTTTACGAATGGTAGAAAAATCGGTCCATTTTTGGACCGATATCAATCGCAGAAAAATAAAAGTGGTCGATTTTTCGACCGAAATCGTTCCAGTGGATAAGGTATCTTTCCTTACGGCACATTTTCTCAGGACGGCGCTTTGTAAGTTGAAAATTTGTCGTCCCGAGGCAGTCGTAAAAATAGCTTCAAATTACTTGAAATTTGAATTCCTTTACTTTAAAAGGAAAAAACATTTTCAAACAATGATTGTGCTTTTCTACGACAGTGTTGAATGTTTACATTTCTCTGTTTATCAGAAAAATGAAAAACTTTGTTAGATGTGAAGTATTTTTATTTTATTTCACTTATATGACAGAAACAAGAAACACAAATAAATTTATAAGCACAAAACACATTTTAAATGTAAACCAAGTCTGCGACTGAATCTTTTTGTTGTTTTAAATATTCATTTGAGTCGCTAATATTGTTCTAAATGATAAAATATTTCAATTTGACGTTTTAGTCATAAAGTTATTCAAAAAATAATATGAATACAGCATTCATGAGCACCAAACACATTTTAAGTGTGTACCAAGTCTACGACCGAATCTATTTCTGGTTTAAATGTTCATTCGAGTCGCTAATATTGTTTTAAATGATTAAATATTTCAATTTGAGGTTTTAGTCAATAATTTAATACAAAAATAATGTGGATATCACAGAAATAGGAAATGCTGGGATATATAAGCACAAAACACATTTCAAATGTGTGCCAAGACAATATAGAACACAGAACAAGAAATACAATAATATTGAAGAACAAAATACATTTTAAAGAAGGCGTTGAAAGACATTCATTAGGACGTTGAGTAATTAATACAAAAAAAAAACAATATAATAATAATAATAACATGGCATTTATATAGCGCAGTTTAGTGTCATTTCACTTCAAGTGCGCTTAACTACTCGTATAACAAACTTTAAAAAATGGTGATTCAGTATTAGTGGTTCTTAAAATTATTCCTACAGTGTGCCTTACCCAAATACAGATCTAATATTATAACATTAAATACACTGTTTATACAAAGTGATGACAAAACTTAAAATAACAATAACAGCAGGACAGGACAAATCACGAATATTAAAACTAAAACATAATATAAAACAGGAGGCAGTTTATGCTAAGAAATGAGAATTTTCTCAGCAGACACTTATAGACACTTGCAAACTATTATAATTATGACAAACAAAATAATTAAGACAGCCATTTCATTCTATAATTAGAGTATTTTAAATGACGTAGAATGGCCATTATCCTCATTGATTCCGGTCCATTATACGGTCTTGTGTTTTTGCCACATTTTTTTATTGATATCTACAAACCAAGAATTACTGATGACGGGCACAGTGAATTTAATAACTGCATCGACCAATTTTTGTTTTGTATCCTACAATTAATCCAATCAAAACACACATATTTGGCAATAGTTTCGATAAGCGGACAAGATTTAATTTTTCACAATTATACTCAACAACATAATGAATTTCCAAAGCATTAATAGAAAAAAAATTATTCAGGTAATTAAGGTAGTCTCTCTGTAATGTAACACTGTATTCAACCGATAAAATTTAAGAATTCGTGGGATCATATGGATCACCAATGCAAGATGATTTACAATATTTCACTAAACATTTCAAGCTAATGATTACATTATTCAAAACAAATCTTTTAGATCAAGGAAAGGAATTAAAAGATCTGCATAATGGATGAAGACATTTTCGAATTTTTTCAAGTAACATAGAACAGATGTTTACCTTCATAATCTTCCTTAATCCTTTTGGAAGAAGGATTCATATCTCGCAAGACGTAATATGGTCTTTGGTGACATCACACGGTCCTGTAATGTAGGGTCCTGGCCATCGTCCTGGCGGAACATGATTTGCACCTGTATTTTCGTCACAACGGGTCCGATATTGTCGTAAATCCGGGTAACTACCAATGCCGGGAAGATTTAAAGTCGGCAGTGCGGAACAATTCGGCTTTTTGTTTCTGATGGAGAAATGGCAGCCACAAACGAATATAGGTTAATATACGAATTCGATTCTACAGGCCCATTCGCCGAACCTGCGCTCCTCAAAGCTTCCGTGTTTTGGATATTTATGTCGAGTCGATTGTCTGTCAGTACAGCCCTTCACACAACACGGCTTGATAACTTTACCTACAGACATTTTCACATAACAAACAACTCAAAACAACAATATGAACTGTCAAGATGGCGCCACATTCACATCCGTCACATGGTTTCAGGCATTTCCGGGGAGGTGGAACGTAGCCTCTCTTTCTGTTACACGGGTCTTACGCTAGAGAGAGTGAGAGATCAAACAACGACGGCTTTTCATTGGTCGGGCTGTAGCGACGTCATCAAAAACGAAAAAAGTATCGGAGTTATACCCCCCTGCTCCGTAACGCAAGATTCGCCTTTTTCCAAATATTTTTACCGTTCAATATCTTAAATGACCCCGCCCATTTCCATAGACAAGAAAATTACGTCAAAGTAAAAACTTTCAATATTTAATTAATATTGAAGAATTAATTATTGTATTTATTATAAATGCATAAAAGTTATTTTAAATACTCTTATACCTAAACCGATACTATTTTTTATAAACAAACGTGTGTAAAATGCTAAAAATAAAGTGTTAGCTTGACTTATATGTCCAGTGCTCGGCGCCGCGTACATTTTGCTTCGCTTGACGCAGGGGAATATAATTCCGCTTTAAAATCTCAACACAAACCGTAGACATGGTAAAAATCTGTGTTTGTGACATCACCGATGCAAATTTATTTTGTGTCTCGCTCACTCTACCATAAGACCCGTGCAACAGAAAGAGAGGCTTCGCAAACCGTGTAATGCGTGTTCTTGCCGCTAGGTGGCCGACGCGTGCTCCCCGTCATTTTTGCTTCCTGGAAAAAAATGTAAAAAAGTCTGACGGACGCCATTATCAGTTTATGTTACCATAACAATGTGCAAACATTTAATAATTTCAAATATCTGGTTGTGTGAAACTATAAATGCCCACCTACCGATAAAGTTCTTAAAACGTGTTGTGTAAAAGGATGACTGAGTCAATTTCCGGAATGGTGTTGGAGATTAGGAAAATTTGAATTAATTGATTTTCTAATCTAAGCTCAATATGCATCAGTCTGTGGGTCTCATTTCGGTATAATAATAAAGTAATTAGAATCCGATACAACTAAAACAGTTGTTGGTTGACTGCCTTATTGACACTATTATTTCCAACGGCTAGTTATATATGTATTATTGATACAGTACTTCTTGATTAACCTTTTTATGATTTTGAGATTATTGTATTTTATGTTTATATTTTATAAGTTTGTTTTTCAGCTTTTGATAAAACGCTGTGCTATGAAAAAAATGAGCTGTAAAGAATGATATTTTAAAGCTAATTTTCTTTCCTAGGACAGCTCTTTGTCAGATGGCCTTGTGTTTCATTTTATTTATGTTTTAGGCTAATGAATTGTGTTCTCGGGAGGTTCCGAAGGAGAATTATATTGTTTATAGTTGCGCCATTTTTTAAATTTCCTCCATCCTTTGTCGATGGTGTAGTGTGACGTCACCGATGCGCGGTGTTTTAAAATTTGCCAGATCTATGGTTAAACACTCGACCAAGCCAATTCTATGGAAAGAGGGTTGCATTGTCAATCAATAGATAGTTGAATAATGGGTTTATTTATGATACCATGGTTACTCCGCTTATCTGAAGTAATATTGTGTTAACTGCAAAATATTTGTGTTCCATTAACACAGTTTTCTGTCACTTCAGTGACCATCACATTTATGTACCGAAGTTAATCCCATTCTTGCAGTTCTACTTTTCTGGTGACGTTTCTTCTTCAAGTTTCAATTGTCTCCTTGTATGTAAGTAGGTTCACGTTATATTGACCAAGTAAGATCTTAGCCCCCTAATTAATGCATGTTTATTTTTGGAATATGTCACATTTAGCGACATTCGCGATATAATATACTGAGTTACCCAACAGCAACTAAGTTTACACGGTACATGTGTTTGTTCATTGTAAACTTACAGCTGCCGTCACAAATGCCAACCAAGCGATTAGTAAGTTTATCTCTTTACACTGAACAGTAATTTTTTATTTTTTCGTAAAAGTTAATTACATCACATATTTTTTCTCGCGTTTGCTTATTGTCAATATAGTTTATTTACCCAAAACCTCGAAATTGTTTGCTTATTGTCAATATAGTTTATTTACCCAAAACCTCGAAATAGAAACCAATGTTGTACATTTAGTTATGTATACCATATCAGGTCATAAAATAAGGCAAAAGCCATTTAAAGCATCTTCCCTGTTCTGAATGGAAATCCAGAGTGATACTGAGGGTATCTTTCTGTCAGATGACATTGAAGCAACTGGTTCGACTCACTCAAATGTACACCCTACTAAATTTGACAGTTTTTAACTTGAACGAAACCTGTACTGTCACGATAATAACTCATTTTGTTAATCCAGAGAAGTATATTTACTGCCAGTCAAGTTTGTGTATTTGTGAAGTCAACATTGGATTTAGTTCTCTATTGGAACTGAGCGGTCTCTCTTAGCGGTTTTATTGGTGAAAGCAGCCATGAGATATAATATATTTTAATCCTATTTTTGTCATGTATATGTTTTTCCCGCACGGTTAACTATTACAAACATAATTCTTGTTCGTATTTAAATCACCATGACCAGTAAATTCATAATATATAAAGGTAATGTAGTATGCGAGTCATTCCATGTAATGTAATGACTCGCATAATACGCATTATAAACAAACTGTCAACGGGACACCTGTAAGCATTGTTTGCTTTATGCGATAACACTTTAACTTAGTCGTATGACTGACAAAACTAAAATATTTGACATCTTTGATGCCTAGGTCAAATAATCGTCTATGATATTTATTGTAAGTGGTCGAGTTCACCACCGAGGTTTTGAATATTTCGTTCCAACTGAAAATGATTTCTTTTAAGTAGTTTTAACCACTGGTAAATAGGATCAGTTGTTTAATATTGTTTCAGGTTTGATTTATTTTAAGCTGGGACCAAGTTAAAGAAGGCCATGGATCTTCCAAACCCAGAGAGTGTTTCCATCAAGGAGGAGCCAGGGTCCCAGGAAGGGCGTGGAGGTGAAAAGCCGTATATATATATAGAAATCAACCTCCCGGATGTGAAGAAGGAATATTTGCAGTATGCGGAGAGTACTCCGACAACCAGTAAGATGTACTATTTAGTAAATTTCCCGTTTCGGAATGATTCGCAGACACCACATATATCATTCTTTATGGCGTCCTCTCTTGTCTTTTTTTTTAAATTTAATTAAAATAAAATTTCATAATATAATTATTAGGTTATGAAAGTATTTTTTTGTTATTGTTACAGCTGTTTCGGCTTTCAAGTCCATTTTCAAACTGTGGTTTGAGCCACCTTTAGACGACTTATTAATATGATTCTATTTGACCTCCTCCCAATTTGATATGACTTATTACCAGTTAAACCGACTTACTGATCAAGCGGGACGTGATTATTTACTGAGAGATGTTTTGCAAATTTTGAAAACGTGCTTTTATTATTATAACATCTTATATGTTCTTTGAATCTAGTTGAGAAAGCCCTTCCCTTCTGTCCTATATAAGTAGCGTTGCAGTCGGCGTGGTCACATTTTAATTCATATATGCCACTTTTATTATGTTTAGGATTTCTACTTTTAGAGTTTTTAAGGTTTGTTCCCATGTGGTTCCCATGGTTTTGAAAGCTATATTTAGTCCGCATTTTTTAAACCACAGTTTGAAAATGGTCTTGAAAGGCGAAACAGATCTAACAATAACAAAAAATACTTGCAGAACTAAATAATTATATTATGGAATTTCGGTTATAAATAAAAAAAATATATATATGGAGTTCTACGAATAAAATTTATACGTTTCCTTTAAAATGTATCTTCACAGTAAACTGTCAAACTGCACTTAAAATACTGACAAAATTTCCAATTTCTAAAGTTTAAACCTTTACTATACATGATTTAAGTTATGCATGTCCATTAAAATATGTGTATTTGATGTACAAAAATATTATTTCACTGACCATATATTAAAAAAATATATATATATTCTAAAGGAGTGCAGGATAATGACTAAATTTTTTACTTCTTGAAGCATCAGTCCTGGGGTCCTTTTTTAATTCTTTAATAAGCCCCCAGTCTTAGTTTCCGCTTCTACCAGATTTATATATATGTTAATAGAAACAATATGTTTTCTTATAACTCCTTTCGGAGAAGGAAGGCCATAATTATTAATGTAATAGGTTATTCGTATTTGCATGTCAACGTACATATTGCTGTTTTGTTTCTCCAGGTACCATTAAGGTGGAAACTATTACCATCAAGACAGAACCTGAACACCGAGAAGAGTTTGGAAGAGGAATTCCTAACTCAGATATTGACACAGACCTTCCGGATGTTAAAAACGAATGCTTAGAGCGCTCCGAAAGTATTTCCCACACAGCAGGTAAAAGCGACTTTGTTTGTTAACCTTAACAATTCGCGCTCTCCTAATTTATGCGTTTATATGAATTTACCGTACTCAAGAAATTTATTCATAATCTTTTTCAGACTTGTCAAACGTGAAGACGCATCCTGGGGATAAAATATTTTTTTGTTCCCATTGCAGTTATTACTGCTCTCTCAGGTCAGCATTACAAATGCACCTTAGCACCCACAGTGTAGAAAAACCTCTTTCATGTTCCGACTGCAACTATTCATGTTTAAGAAAGGATTCTCTAAAAAAGCACATGTTAATGCACGGTGGAATAAAATCTTTTTCGTGTCCCGACTGCAACTATCTATGTTCTCAAAGGTCGAGTCTAATAATGCACATGTTTACCCACAGTGGAGAAAAACCTTTTTCATGTCCCGACTGCAACTTTTTATGTTCTATAAAGGGGAATCTAAAAAGACACATGCTCACACACAATGGGGAAAAACCGTTTTCATGTTCTGACTGCAACTATTCGGGTGCGAGTAAATATTTACTTAAACAGCATATGCTTACCCACAGTGGCGAAAAACCTTTTTCATGTCCCAACTGCAACTATCGATGTTATAAAAAGGGTGATCTAAGTACTCACATGTTTACACACAGTGATGAAAAACCTATTTCATGTCCTGACTGCAACTATCAATGTTCTAAAAAATCGAATCTAAAAATGCACATGTTTACCCACAGTGGAGAAAAACCTTTTTCATGTCCTGATTGCAACTATCGATGTAATAAAAAAGGGAATCTAAAAAAGCACATGTTTACCCACACTGGAGAAAACCCTATTTCATGTCCCGACTGCAACTATCTATGTTCTACAAAGTCGAGTCTAAAAATGCACATGTTAACCCACAGTGGAGAAAAACCTTTTTCATGTCCCGACTGCAACTATTCATGTTTAACAAAGGGAAATCTAAGACGTCACATGCTGACCCACAGTGGAGAAAAACTTTTTTCATGTCCCGACTGCAACTATCGATGTTATAAAAAGGGGCATCTAAAAATGCACATGTTTACCCACAGTGGAGAAAAACCTTTTTCATGTCCCGACTGCAACTTTTTATGTTCTATAAAGGGAACTCTAAAAAGACACATGCTCACACACAGTACAGAAAAACCTTTTTCGTGTTCCGACTGCAACTATTCGGGTGTGAGTAAGTATTTCTTAAAACAGCATATTCTTACCCACAGTGGTGAAAAACCTTTTTCATGTCCCGACTGCGTTTATCGATGTTATAAAAAGGGGAATCTAAAAATGCACATGCTTACCCACAATAGAAAGAAACATAATCCGTGTTCTAATTGCTAACTATTCATGTACGACAGTAAGACAGCTTTTTTATAATCTTTTTTATTTGCCGACAGCAACTATTCGTGTGTGAGAAAAAAATTACTAAAAAAATATGTGTTTACCCACAGTGGAGATAAACCTTTTTCATGTCCCCACTGTAACTATCGATGTAATAAAAAAGGGAATCTAAAAAAGCCCATGTTTTCCCACACTTGAGAAAACCTTATTTCATGTCCCGACTGCAACTATCTATGTTTTACAAAGTCGAGTCTAAAAATGCACATGTCAACCCACAGTGGAGAAAAACCTTTTTCATGTCCCGACTGCAACTATTCATGTTTAACAAAGGGAAATCTGAAACGTCACTTGCTGTAGAGAAAAACCCTTTTCATGTTCCGACTGTAACTATTCGGGTGTCAGTAAATATTTCTCAAAAAAGCAAATGCTTACCCATAGTGGCGAAAAACCTTTTTCATGATTTTTTGACCTTTTTCAATAACTACAGCGAATTGGGATACAGGGTCAAATTTTCAAGTGGTTGGTTAGTTACCTAGAAAACAGGAGCCAAAGAGTGGATATTAACGGTACTCTAAGTGATCCAGCCAATATTAAATATGGCGTACCGCAAGGAAGTACACTAGGTCCCATATTGTTTAATGTTTATATAAATGACTTATGTAATACTTCATTTGCAGACCACATTATTACATTTGCTGACGATACAGTACTTTTTAAAAAAAAGTTAAACAGTGGCTAGATAGTAATCTCCTCACTCTAAACTCGGATTAAACGAAATTCATCTGCTTCAGTTCAACTCAAGCGGGTCAACCACAAGAAATTATTAACATTAGAATACACCATTGTTACGACATTATTACATGTAAATGCAATACCCTAGAATGTGTGGACAATATAAGATACCTAGGAATTATCATTGATAAATTTCTGAGATGGGACAAACACATAGCCTTTACTTCCACAAAGGTCAGGAAACTTACACATCTGTTTATAGCAATAAGAAATATTCTATGTCTAAATGATTTGAAACTTATTTACTTTGCAATGTGCAATTCCATATTAGACTATGCTTCCTTAGGTTGTCCCCAACCTAAAACCATACTCTAAAACCATAAACCAAAAGTTGTGCTAAAACCATACTCGATCCCTTAGCTAAATCCCAGAAATCGCTTATAAGAGTCATACTGAAAAAACCTTTCAGGTACCCCAGCGATTCATTGTTCGCAGAATTTCGTGTTCTTGATGTAAGACAATTATACATGAGGAAAATCATATTACAAACTCAAAAACAGAGGCCCTACTTAGCTTCCGTAAACCACTGTCATAATACACGACATGCAAAAAAAAACCCAACAGTTCCGCCCACCACTTCCTCATCTTTAGCACAGAGACAATTCTCATACTTAGGACCTAAACTGCTCAATCTCATACCTGATGCATGGAAGGCAAAGAGTACTAATATTCTGCGTATGCAGGTAAACAATTGGCTTCTGGTCTTGGGGAGAGCTGAATGCGAGAATATGCTAAAAAACAGTAATTGAATTGTAAATTTTGTTTTTCTTTACATTCTTCTTTACATTTTAATTTATATTGGTATTATATAAGCATTACAGGAACTGTATTTTTTACATAAAGTAAGTTCGAAAATTGCTCAATTCTTCGTGATATTTTTCCTTAAAGGAAAAGTTCCTTCTTTACTTTCATTTTTTATTTATTTTTTTATTTTTTTATTTTTCATTTCCTTGTTTTATCTACTAATATTTCTTTAGTTTATTATATCAGATAAACAATAGTAAAAAAAAAAAAATGTCGTGGTATAACTGAAAGTATTCTAGAATATGTATATACATATGTATTATTTTAACAACAGAATAGTCAACACTATAATTTACTATAATTTACATGTAAAAACATTATCATATTGGAATGTCCTAAAACGGGCAATCGCCTAGTTGGACATTTTAAGTTCATTAATTGTATTATGTAATATTTACAAACAAACAATAAATAAATAAATGTCTGCACTGCCACTATCTATGTGCAACAGAGTGGAATCTAAAAATACCCATGCTAACCCACAGTAGAATGAAACTTTATTCATGTTCTAATAAATAGGAGAAATGGAATAACTGAGTGACAGATGTTTTTTTTATTTTGATCCCGTGTAACGGACGTTGTTGGCCATATTTTTCCATTTCTAAAAATATCTTAACTTTTATAAAATGTGCCAACTCCTCGTTACTGGCAAATTCATCACTCCCCGCCACTGCCCATTTCATAGCCCATTTCGGCCAAAAGTGCCCTAAATTTCTGCCTCCGAAAAGCATCGATACCCCATCGCGCGCGTACCTCGGCCGACCGGAACGATGTTTAGTTTTGTGTATACAAATTTTACTAATTAATTAAAATTTTACAAATATGTCGATATTACCTGTTTTTACTTGTACATCTCCTCAGCGGTAGTCAAATAAAAACTATTTGCGATATGCTACCACTGAGGAGATATTTAAAATGTCTTTTTAACGATTTCAATTTAACCATTTTTTTATAATTAATTTACATATTTGTCTCTACAAAAATCCAGGAACCTCGTAGCATAGTGAATCTTTGTGTATTTATTTCGGTTGAAAGTCGACCGAATAGGATATAAGCAGCTACATAATTAAAATAAATCAGTTCATTTTTACCATCAAACAAGTGTTTTACTACTTTTTACAAGTGACTCGTGGCCTTCACCTGCCTCACCTCGAATAGTCTTCTGCTCTAAATCTTCTGATGTTTACCTCTTCAAGATCAGCCGGCCCTGTTAGGAAACCGCCAAACGCCAGAAGCGAGCAGAGACAACAGCACACCCAGTGCCCAAAATTCACCGAGCACCGGGTGCGGGAGGCAGATTGCCATCGACTATTACAACTATCATCACTATCGGCCGTAAAGGAGCATTCTCATCAGCTGAAGACACGGTTTGGACCCGGCGCCCAAATCTACAGTCTTGTGCGGACTCCTGTTCAGTATATCCCGTATAAGTTGATAAGAAAATAAAGTGTACAAATTCCAAAAGCCTACTAAGTTATATTTACTACGAAGCCTATGAAGTTATGTGGGACTACTTTAACTCATCCCACATGTGATAACACTAAAATAATTACTCCGCCGCCTGAAGCCCCGGAGGAGCTAGGCGCGGACGGGAAGACGACTCTCCGTCATTCTAGTTTCAACTTTCGACCAGACCACCACTCTCCACTACCACCGTCTCTGCGTTCGCATAACTTGTAAATTCATTTTCGCAAATAAATTCAACAAAGATCGCAGACCTTTATCTTTCAATCATCCGAATTCCTTGTACACAGATTTACGATACCGGCAGCCATCGTAAATTACACTCCACACATCGCTATCATACTGGCGACTCCACGCTGCCATAGTTATAAAGTGTTATTTAAGGCGATGCCATACGTATTAATGCAAAATCATGTATTTTTGGTTTGAAAATTAGGTCGCCTAGAAATGTTTCAGATGCTTTAATTAAATACTGTGAGTAAAATACTTCTTGGCCTTTGAAATAATCGAGTATTTTTTAGATAAGTCTTTTTATAAGCCCAGAAAAAAATAATGTATGGGCCTTTGAAAACTGCTTTAAAGTTCAAAATCTCCTACTTACGAACCCATTTTCGGTTATGATTTTATTGTATAATTTGGCGAATTAAGTTATTTATAAAATGATCGGAAAAAAATTAAATATTTATTCCTCAACATCCACAAAATAAAATAAAAGGCACTTTTTGGCCATGTTTTTTTCTTGCATAAATCAAAACAGGCGGATGGTGTTAAGCGGGAATTTAAACCCTATCGCCATCTACGTAAGGGTTGTTATTGATAGCGGCTCAATTAAAAATATTACACGACGTAGTGCATCGCCTTAAAGTGATATCTACTACGGACCATATAACCAATAATACACTATCACAAGTGCAACATAAAAAAATTGTGCCGGGCACAAAATAGTTGCTGCAGTGCAGTATCAGAACAACTATTGCCGAGAAACAAACTAGGAGCAAAGTGAGACCAACCAGTGTGACCAATATTGGAATATTCACGAAGTAGATGGAGATTAAATTTGAGACAATGAAAAAATAATTGTTTAAAAAAATAGACAACGAAAACAAAGATGCACGAACTTCTAGACATTTTATCAGCAGCCAATATGACGACCTCACTACAAAAATGAATACTTTTGCAAATTTAGTATCCGAGGTAGAAAACGAAAAGAATTAAATGAAAAAAACCTTATTATAAAAAAATTCGAAATTTGCCTGGCCAGATTTCAAAGGAGGATGCATTGGAGGTATACTTAAAAATTTTCGATGCAGAACAAAATACGTTATTGATATTATTGCTTACTAGCAACACTTAATTTTATATGGTGATATATCTTTGGTTATTTTTCTATGGATTTTATTATTTATTTATTTATTTATTGATAAAATTTTAAGTCGTGTATTTCAGTTTATATTGCTTGCCCCAACCTAATTCTCTCGGATTCGGATTCCCCGGCCCAAAGTTAGTATAAAGATGTATAAAGATAACTAGTTTTATTGTCAGAAAGCGTTCAAAATGGCCAGTTAAATTGTTTGTGCGTTGAAATTTTAAAGTCGTGTAATTCAGTTAATATTGCTTGCCACAACCTAATTCCAGATTCGGATTCCCCGGCCCAAAGTAAGTATAAAAACAACTAGTTTTATTTTTTAGGAATTTCGCCCATAAACCGAAGTTTACCCCATTATTAAATTGATACAAGTTGCATATTGATGAAAGATTGACAAGACTGTGTGCTTTCATGCTTTTATAATTAGAAGGTGAAAGTACATTATTTTTAAATGAATTGTCAGGTAACCATTTTATTTCGGGCAAATTGAAATCACCAATAATAATAAACTGTGAATTGGAAATTGAATACTTTAAATACAGATCTTGTAATTTTTCAATCTGATTACAATAATTGTCTACAGTTACACTAGGAGGAATATAGAGGATGCAAATAAATCCGGAGACAAAATGGAAATAACTAATTATAGACCAATCACTCTGTTAAACTCGCTATCAAAGATTTTCGAAAGAGTATTAAAAAACCAAATTATAAAATACCTTGAAGAAAACAAATTAATCTCGGATAACCAATATGGATTTAGAGACAAAATAGGCACAAAAGAAGCTTTGGCATGTACAGTAGATTATATACATAGCAACTTAGATCAAGGGTACAAATGCATAGCGATATATCTAGATTTAGCTAAAGCCTTTGACTCAATCTGCCACAATTCACTTTTTAAAAAATTAGAAAACATGGGTATCAAAGGCAAGGAACTTCAACTATTTAAAAGTTATATGAGTAACAGAACTCAACAAGTCAAAATTAACAACCATACTAGTAAACCACTGCCGATTACATATGGAGTTCCACAAGGAAGCATACTAGGGCCCGTTCTTTTTACTATTTACATAAATGAACTTTGCAGCATGAAAATAGACGGTGAAATAGTTAGCTATGCTGATGACACAGTTTTACTTTTCAAATCTAAGGATTGGAATAATGTATATAACATAGCGAATTTGGGAATCTCGCAAGTCAAAACATGGCTAGACTCAAACATACTTACACTTAACATATCAAAGACAAAATTCACAACATACAGTATAAATAGCACGGGACAGCCAAAAAACAATACAAACACCATAAAAATACACGAATGTTTTTTTTAATTTTTATTTCTATATAATATTTACAGTGTTCACATAATTATTAATATTTTTACATGATATATTTCAAACTTATAACTATAATATGTTGTGTGTAAGGTAGGTTTGAGAAGGTGAAACTGTGGTGGGTAATGTTATATGTTTCGTGAACACCTCACTAGGAGAACCTGTGCTGAGGTGTTTACGTGGTTATGATTAAATGGTACATGTATTTATGTGTATTGGTTAAATTTTCTTATATAAATTGTGAATTGTGATTTTAAATTTTTTTTTTTTTTTTTTTTAATTGTTATTGTACATTGTTATTTAAAGAAAAAGGAAAAATATTTATTTATGGGCACATATATACATACACCCATGTATATACATACATACATAAATAAACATATAAGCATGCATACACACATATAAGTAAACACATGTATACATACATACATACACATTCATCCATGATTATGTTTGGTTTGGTGTTATAATGTTTTGTATAAAATGGATATCTTGTTTTTTTATCCAGGCTGTGATCAGTTTTTTGTGAATGTTTGTGTATGTATTTCCCATTAGTAGTAGTTTCAGAGTGGTGGGCATACAATTAAAAAGTTTTGTAGCGTAATACTGGAAGTGTCTTTGTCCGTGTGTGGTGTATGTTATCGGTATGTTCAGGGTATTGTTTGTTGTCGACCTTGTTTTTATTGTTGTTTGAGGTGGTATTAGAGTGTGTAGTTTCTGTTGGAGGAAATTAAGTAGTGCAGATTTGGCATAAAGTTGTCTTATTGACATGACGTCTAATGTTTTGAAAATTTCGCTTGAATTTGTGTGGAATGGTACTTGTAAGATGATTTTAATTATGGCCTTTTGAATTTTTTGTATTGGGTCGATTGCAGTGTTTGTAGCGCTTCCCCAAGCCAGTATGCCATATGTAACAATCGATTGACAGAGTGCGAAATATATAGATCTAAGTATTGAATGTGGGAAAATATTTTTGATTGACTTTATTAGGTGCATGACTCTTTTTAGTTTATTAGTAATGAAAGTTATGTGGTCAGTCCAGCGTAAGTGTGAATCAATAATGACCCCTAGGTATTTTGTTTGGTTTACCCTTTCTATACGCTCGCATTGGCAATTGGGTGAAGTTTGTTCACAGTCATGTAGAAACAGGTCTATGTTAGGTGGAGGTTGACCTCTTTGTGTATTACTATGTGTGATGTATTTTGTTTTTATTGTATTAACGGTAAGAGTATTCCAGTTTAGCCATTTTTTGACAACTGATAGACTTTTTTCGGCAATTATAAATACATCTTTCCATGTGGCTGCTTGACAGAGAAGTACTGTGTCGTCAGCGAAGGTCACGATTTTACCTTCAATTTCAATGTCACATAGTTCGTTTATGTAGATGAGGAACAATAGAGGGCCGAGTACACTCCCTTGTGGGACTCCGTACGTGATCAAAAGTGGATGACTTGTCTTGCTGTCAATTTTTACTTGTTGCGTTCTGTCAGACATGAAGCTTTTAATTAGATCGAATTCTATTCCATTAATGCCCATGTTTTTTAGCTTTACGAATAGTTTTTCGTGTGAAATTGTGTCGAAGGCTTTACATAGATCTAAGTAAATAGATACAACTTTTTTCTTAGCGTCAAGATTTTTTGTAATGAAGTCCGTTACAGTAGCTATTGCATGTTCTGTGCTCATGTTTTTCCTGAAGCCATGTTGGTTGATCGAGAGTATGTGATTTGATTCTAGATAGTGTTGAAGCTGTATTTTAATAGTTTTTTCAAGAATTTTCGAAATGGTATTTAGTAGCGTTATGGGTCTGTAGTTGTTTACATTATTTTTTGGTCCTGATTTGTAAATTGGAATAATAAGACCTTTTTTTAGTAAGCTAGGGAAGATTCCTTCTTTTAGACTAAGATTAATTAGGTATGTGAGTGGTTTTAGTAGTTGTTGACTTAGTGTTAAGATAGTTTTAGAGTCTACACCATCCGGTCCTGTAGTTGTGTTATTCTTTAATGATTGAATTATTTTATTAGTATCTTCTAGCGTAACATTATGTAATTTGAAATGTCTGTTGTAATTATCATTACTGATGTTTGTTGTATTGTTTTGAGGTTCCTGGATATCTCTGAGAGGCAACGTAGTTTTTATAATTTCAGCTAGGCTAACACCAATATTAGTGTAGTGTTTGTTTATAAAATTGAGGATACGTGTAGAATTCTCGTGGAAGTGGAGTTCTTCATCATCAATTAGTAATTTTTTTATGGTATCATCTTTGTTCTTCTGTGAATGCGTACTTTCCCTCAAAATTGACCATACGGTTTTAGGATCATAATTTGCTGTTATCAGTTTGTTTCGGTAGTATAATTCTTTGGCTTTACGTATTATAAGGGAACAAATATTTCTGTACCTTTTATAGAAGAAATAAAGTGAGGTATCATAAGGGTTCAGTTTAACTTGTTTGTGTAGTTTGTCCCTTTTTTTAATGCTATTTATGATGCTTTGAGTAATCCATTTTTTAAGTCTAACTTTGCGGTGTGGAATAGATGTGGATGTTTTTATGGTATTTTGTATAATGAGAGTTTGTAGATATGTTAAAAAATAAATCCAGGCTTCTTCTGTTGAGTTAATTTTTGTAAGATGTTCCCATGTCTGTTTTTCTAAACATTGTTTTAGGTTTACGTAATTAATTATTTTTTTTGTGGTGTTATTTTGGAAAGTTGAGTTCATAGTTGGGGAAGTCAGGCCTATCATTGTTGTGTAGTGATCTGTGATTGTAGATTCGTATACTGCACTACTTATTGGTCTTTTTGATTTAACCATAATGTGGTCTATACATGATTCTGAGTCTTTGGTTACCCTGGTAGGAGTATTAATGGTGCTTATAATGCCATGTTCCAGAAGCATCAGTTGGTATTCAATGTTTTGAGGGTGACCATTAGGAAGTATGTTTATGTTTAGATCACCAGCTATGATGATGTTTTTGAATGAAGTTAATTTTTTTAGGTGAGAATCCAGAGCCATTATAAATGGTGTAATATTAGGTATGGATGGTGATCTGTATAGGGCGAGAATACACGTATTACAGTCGGTGATTATTTGTAGACAGTTTGAATTTACTAATTCAATTTCTGAAACAGAAGCGTTAATACTATCATTTATGTATACAACAATGCCATCATTTTGATTTTTATTATTTAATGTGTGAAATGAAGTATAATTATCTTTGTATTTTTTTGTAAAAGTTGTTGAAATCCAACATTCTGTTAGGATTATAATTTTGAAATCTGTTTTAAAGTTGTTTAAGAGTATGTCAAGTTCATCCAACATCTTGTTTAAACACCAACATCTGCGATTGCCCTCCTCTAGAAAAAACAGAACAAATAATGTATCTAGGAATCGTAATTGACCATAACCTTAGATGGATACCTCACATCAAACAAACCACAAATAAACTTCTCAAAACAATACACATTTTCCTTAACATAAGAAACATATATAAAATAAAACAATTGAAAACAATATATTTTGCACTCTGCCAATCAATAATAGAATATGGAATTATTGCTTGGGGAGGAGCAACAAACTCAGCTATCAATTACATAGAAACCGCACAGAAAACGATCTTAAAGGTAATACTAAAAAAACATAGACTGACCGATACAGACCAAATATTCAACAGCTGTGACGTACTAGATATACGCCAATTATACGTTAAAATACTACTTAACTACATTTTTAACAAAAAAATAAATTTCAAGATACACAAAATAACACTAACAGACCAGTTAGACAAGCGTACAAAGAAAACATTAAAACTCCAACAGTAAATTCAACCTTTGGACAAAGACACTACCAATACCATGCTATAAAAGCTTTCAACAGTCTAAAAATTGAAATTAAAATTGAGGAAAATAAAAATAAATTCACACACAAAATTACAAAATGGATTAAACAACAAAAAAGACAATATTACCAAAATGTCATAGCATAAAATAAAAATAAAACCTACACGTAACACACAAAACCAACATAAACACACATCACTCACAAACACACAAGATTATTTTCATTGAATTATTTTTTAATTTGAAATGTATTATTATGTATTTTTAATTTTAAATTTATTATTTTCTTTTCAAATTTACTATCTTCTCTTTAAATGTAATATGTAGATTAGATTTTCGTATTATAAAATGAAGGCCTCAGCACGGGCAAGCCACCCAGTGAGGCCTACATTACTGGAAAACATAAATTGTAACAAAATAATGTACCAAATAAAAAAAAATAAAAAAATAAAAAAATAAAATAAAGATGAGAGACTTAATTACAAGCCACAAATCTTCATTGTCACTCTCCCATTCCGTTTTTCTGGACACAAGAAGTTTTTTAGAAACGGCGGCTAGAACTCCGCCACCTTCTTTAGACGCAGATTTGGTTGACTCACGATCTCTCCTAAATACTATATATCTGTCATCAAACAGTTCTTCACTAAACACTGTTGAGTTCAGCCATGTTTCAGAAAAACAAATAATATCATAATTATTGATTAAAATTTCATTGCGCACACTTACGGTCTTTGTTCGAATACCCCTCACATTTTGATATAATATATTTAATGCATCATTTGGAGGAGGCCCACCACTTCCCCGCCCTGTTTTAGGTACTGATGGTACCAAAATTTCAAGTTCAAAACAAGACCTCCAAATGTCCATGCATACAATGTTATTCGCAGTATGCAAGTGCTGCGTATTAGTAACCTGTTAGTAAAATCTACTCTATTTGGTTAGTTTACCAGGTCATATGTACAAGGTATCAACAATAACAGGTAAAAATAATAATTTACAGCCACCTGAAAGAATGAAAAATTATGAGACAAAAGAAAATGGTAAAATGTACACCTCATTTTTTGTGAGGGGGTGTCGTCACCCGCTCCCAGGCAGTCCTAGGGAGAGAAAGCAGGGCATTGGATAGGTTTCACGAGGATCAGGTTCCGCGCCCCTAAGCCAGGAAACCGGTTGTGCCTCGACGAAAGATGTAAGTTGGGGTTGGAAATATCTCAAAGACCATGAGGAGACAGCGTCGGAGAACCTGGAGGCAGGGCGGAAGGTCACCAATTAACGATCAGCCCATCCTCAGTCCCGTTCCTGGCCTCAGGGGAGGCACTGATGACAGGCGACGGCACCAATCTCTCATCGCGAAATGGTCGTCCAAGCTGGGTATGCACGAACGAGGTCTTATGCCACCCCAGAGTTGGGGTACACCGGACAGAACAAAAAAATAAATCAGTTCAGTTCTGCTACCAGCAAGCACTTAAATCTGTAAAAACAATAATACAAAACACAATAAAAGAAGAAAATTGCGAAATAGATTTATACTGTCGCATTATTTACAGGTCATCCTCGAAAAAAGGTTGATCATTATAAACAATCATTATACATGATAGAGATATACATAATGCCAATAAAATTAGCAAAAATAAACAGGAAAATCTAATAATAACTATATCAAAAGAATTTTACAAAATTTACATATAGCGGTATGTTTACAGTAATATAGTCCTGTAGTCCAATGGGGCCAGGAGCAACACCTGGCATTAAAAGCTACTGATTTTAATCTCAATTCTCGACTCTAAGATCAGACCATCTCTCGACCCAGATTTTTGTGTACTTCCTCAAGCACTCGAAATTCACCATGTTCGACACGAGATCAAAATTCCAAACTGGTCTCGTTGTTACTTCCAAACCAGCCAATAATTCATCTCTTGCATCCGTCATAATCTCACAGTGCCACAGAATGTGCTCAGCGGTTTGATCGGAACTGCCACACGCTCATTTGACTGAGTCTGCAAAGTGAATAGTGGAGGCTCCCATTTTGATGGAGGGGTTTCTTCTTCTACTGAGGAAACCTTTCATCAAGAGTCCCACGGTATTTTGGGGGGCAAAATTCAACTTATTTCTCACACCCCAGCTGAGGATTGCACGCAAACCTTCTTCAGCCTTTCCTTCCACTTCCCTTCTACTGTCCCCCGAGACCAAATACAATTTATCATCAGCGTAGTCGACCGATGTGCATCCCTGAGGTAAGGGTAACCTGGAGGAGTCGTCAAAATTAATATTCCAGTATTTAGGTCCCGAAATGGAGCCTTGCGGGCATCCCTTATCAACCTTCCGGACTATTTTTTGATCCCCATAAGCGATCTCTATTGTACGGTCGTTTAAATAGTCACAGTTGATTTTGAAAAGGTCTTGTAGGCAACCTCTATTTTTAATTTTAGTAATCAACATCGGCCACCACGCATGATCGAAGGCACCAGTGATATCTAAGAAGATTCCAATTACGTACCTCTTTGGACAGACCTTCACCCATTCAAGCGCATACATAATGGCATGCTCGGTAGATTTCCCAGGGACGAAGCCAAATTGCCGCTCACATGCTGGGGAAAGAGTTTGCTGCAACCGATTATTGATGAGTGTTTCCAAGATTTTGCTAAAAACAGGCAGGATGGTGATCGGACGGTAGGCCTTAACGTCCGTTCTTAGTTTATCGTTACCCTTTGGGATAATCTTGAGCACACCTCTCTTCCATTCCGTAGGGAAAACTCCTCTACGCAGACATGTTTCCATAACCTGCAACAACTCTTCCTTGGCATGGATCCAGACATTCTTCGCTATTATACCGTTAAGTCGATCATGTCCTGGTGCCTTCTTCGGACCCAAACCCTTGATTATAACGTCAATTTCGGCCTTAGAAATTTTTAACATTCTGTCCACATGGTCGAGGATCATAGGTGGAAGCCGTGTCAGAGCTCAGATCTGTTAGTGGTGGTCGTTTTCCCCGGTTACTGAGTCTAGTGGAACTAATTTGTCCAGCAAGGTATTAAGAGTGCCGGTCACATCGTTACTCTCAGAGTTCCCAGCGGGATTATCCGATATGATACAAGTCAAATACCGGTCAGATCCTTGTCCCGTTTTTTCGATTGCGCTGTGGATTTCCCACGGGTTGGCGTTACCCACTTGTTTAACCCAATTATGCCAAGCAGTTCGTTTTGCTGAGAGGATAGCCAATTTGAAGGTTTTCCTAGCCCTACTGACACGTGTCTTAAGAGATGTTATCATCTCTTGCGTGCCCCCAGTCCTCTTAAGGGATCCGAGTGCCCTGAAAGCCCTCTTGAATTCACCCTTCAGCAAAGTCAACTCACTCGACCACCACGGCGTTCTAATAGCGGTTTTCGGGTTTGATCTTCCCAAGGACCGTTCAACAGCTGACACTACGGCCGCGTTAAAATAGTTCCCCAAATTATCCGGATCATTTGCTGCTACGTTATGAAAACCCCTTAAAGTGTCACGTAGAGCCACCCCAAAGTTATCCCAATTCGCCCCTGAGGTTTTAAAGTTCCATGAGGTTCTCGGAGCTTGGGTTTTCTGGACCCCCACAGTAAAAGCAATTAGTCTGTGATCAGAAATTATAGCGCTTTCATGGACCATCCAGTTAGACATCCTAGCCACAACTGATCCAGAGCAGAGAGTTAGATCTATGTTGCTCTCCCCATTTGTGTTTGCGAAAGTGGTTAAGTAACAATTTTCATTTAAAAGTGACCTTGCGCAGCAATTAGGTCTTCAACGGCGTCTGATTGTTCCGTTCTGTGATTATTATCGTCAAACCACATAGGGGAGCGAGCGTTAAAGTCACCTCCAATAACTATGTTACGGCCTTTAAGCGCGTTGAGGGCGCGCGTCAAGCTCAGGATGTGTGGTCCGACAGGATTACTGTATTTAAAGTCGACAGAGATTAAAATAATCTCAGTCTTGCCAAAATTAATAGATACACAGGTTTGGTATTCGTTCGACAGACCAACCAAGAGGAGGGGACTGATCAATGAAGTGTTGACCAGGACACCCGCCCCTGGTGATCTACCTACTTCAAGCACCGCCCGTGGATGACTTACTGGTGTTCTCCCTTGCCAGGTGTATTGCTCCTGGATGAGCAGAAGGTCGATTTTCAGGTCAGACATGACCTTCAGCGCCTCGAGCGTAGCTGCCCGAGATCTCTGGAGGTTAATCTGACCTATAGTAAGAGAAGAGGGGTTAACGTCCATAGTCAGTCATTCTGACCTGCGGGTTAATGGCAGCCAACTGGGCCGGGCATTGTCTATCGCCTGTTGAATGGTTGGACGGCTTCTTGAAACGGCTGCAAGTGGCGCGGACAGCCGCTTTATCTTTGTTGGGGCAGGCCTCATAGTCGTGCCCAGTAGCTGCACAGTGTCTGCAAACGATGACTTCCTGGGTACATACCTTTGAAATGTGACCATATAGATGACATTTGAAACACCTGGTGGCTCCTACGAAGTCTCTAACCCTACATGAGTTCCAACCTAGGAAGCAATGGCCGCTATCGATTAAAATTTTTCTAGCCTCAGGATGGCAAGTTACGATCATGTTCATGGAAGGCCCATCCCTCTTTCCGAAAAGCGAGACTCGTCTCATAGTCCTTACGTGGTCTTCTTTGGTTAGGCTACCTTTGTCCGCGATATTGTTTGTATAAATTTCCGCAAAGAGGGCCGCGTCTAAAGTTACTTCTCCTCTGGGGACATCATATAAGACAATTTTTGGTAATCTGCCTTGGGGGGAAATCATTTTTATTCCTTGGGCGCTGAGTTTCTCTTCCGCCTTTTTGATGTTGTCCAGACCTCCGGATGTAGTGGTCTGTAAAGCTAAGCCTTCGCCCTTAATTTTGCGTGTGCGGACCACTCAGTTCAGTTCTTGCCTCCAAGGTAACAACTCACACAAATTTTGCTCCGCAATTATCTTTCCATATTTCTGTTAAATCCCATAATCCTACAACCTTTTAAGCGCCACCAGGCGCAGTTTTTTACGGGCTTTCCGCCCGTATCAATATTTTTTCTGTGCTAGTGAATTTTTTATACTTTTATAGTGATTAAGTGTTTTGTTTTTTTTAAAATCGCCATCGAGGCGGTCTCAACTGTTTCCCCCTGTATCCATAGCCGATACAGGGTGCAAAGTTTGATCCTGCATCTTTGCTGAAAATTTTAGTGCATTTGACACCTTTTTGTGCGATCCACTGTGATTTTAATGTTTTTTGCTCGCGGTGTTCCTCAAGTCGCAGTTTAATCCCTACTAGTTTAAGTGCATCTATTTGTGAACGTTAACGTCACCTACTGCATCAGACGCGGAATTTTTTTCCGCGTCGAGTGACAGTTCAGTTTTTTTCCTGTGCCAAATACTTTAAAAATTATACGTGTTTTAGTGTTCACCACGTGTTCAAACATTCTACGAATTTTGCCTGGCAAGTGATGAAAGAACTTCTCAGAGGACGCATCTCTTGCTTCACAACATTGCCAATTTTGGACAATATTTTTTCTTTTTATATCGTTAAGAGCAATTATTTAAAAGTGACAGTGACATTTCTTTTTTTTTTAATTTTTCATAATCATTTTGGTGTGGAGGATTAGTAAAGAGCGGACATTTGGACATTAATAATAAATTTCATTTTCACCTTCGGAGAGGGCTACTAAATTTTAACTTTTTCAACTAAATTTTGCTAAGTCCCAAAAAAATATTTTGTACCCCTAAAATCAATATTTTTTCACTTTTAAGGGCACTTTGAACAAAAATTTTCCCGACTTTTTTTTCCCAATTTTTGGGGAAAATTTTGAAATTTGGGGTAAATTTCTGATTTACCCCACTTTTCGGAAAAAATGGATTCCGGTCCAGTTTCGCCTGGCGAGTCCGATGATTCCACCGGAAATCCGGTCAGACGCTCCGACGACCGAGAAAACATTCTAAAACAGATAGAGCAGATTCTGAGCACAGGCTCTCCCACAGCTAGGCCCTTCAAGACTATAAAACGGACCAAAACCAGGCCACAGAAGGAGCTTCATACAGTGGATTCGGAAAGTGAGGCCGTCTCGGAGCTGGAAACAACTCGTCGCACCACTGCCGTGCCCCCCTCTCAGGAGATGCCCTCCATCGCTCCAGCAACTACACCCAACGCTGAGAATAAGAAGCGTGTACGCTACAGCGAGTCTCCGGGGAACCAGGAGTTCAAGGCTATTCCAGCCCTGGAGAAGTGCCAGAAAATCAGATTGATTCTAATGGACGGCCCTAATAAGCTAAATAAAACTGACAAAAGTCTGCTCAACACCACCCTTGACGACTTGATGTCAGACATCACGAGATTGATGCTCGAGCTTAATACACTTGCAACGAGAAGCACCACCATAGAGGAAATGCTCAGTGCGCAATCGGCTCTATCGTCTAAATTGGACCTGGCTATTAAAACTCGCCCAGCCTATTCGACGCATCCCATTGCCAAGGAGACATTGTCTTATGCAAATGCCGCGGCAGGCATGCCAGCGTCAAAAAAAATAGTCATCAACGGTTTCGAGCGACCGATTCCAAAAAAGCCACTTACTTTCTTGGTGTATCCAGAGGCTCCAGAAGGCAAAACCTCGGAACAAACTCAGAAAGTCCTGGAGAAGATCCTTAACCCCAAGAAGGACGAGTTCCGAATTGTCCGATCTAGGAAAATTAAAGGAGCGGGAATGGCCTTTCAAGCCAAGGACTCTAAGGATCTTGAGAACATAAAAAAAGCTGAAGCGAAACTTACTGCAAACGGCCTGAAGATGATCAATCCCTTGGGCCGTCTTCCTAAAATAGTTATTTACAATGTGCCAAAAGGCGAACAATCCGCGGATCAGGATTTATTTAATGAGATCTTCTCCAATAATCTATCCGGCCAGACCACATTGTCTTTGGAAGATCACCTTCGGACTATGCGGCGAGTATCGCTTTTTGGCAAGCGCGACACTCCTACCATGAACATGGTTGTGACATGTCATCCAGCTGCCCGTAAGGTCTTACTAGACAGCGGAATGTGCTTCCTTGGGTGGAATGCCTGTCGGACTCGGGACTACACTGGTGCCACCAGATGTTTCAAATGTCAGCAATATGGCCATATATCCAAGTCATGCTCTCAGGAAAATGAAACTTGTCGCCACTGCGCCGCTGTGGGGCACACTCATGAGGATTGCCCCAAGAAGGAACTTCCCGCTGTCTGTGCTACCTGCACTCGCTTTAGGAAGCCTGCCAATCATCCTACGGGGGACAGGGATTGTCCTGCTCACCTGGCTGCCATTAATGCTCAAGTCCGCATGACCGATTATGGCTCCTCATAATTTACTCTCCCTAGGTCAGATTAACTTGCAGCGATCCCGGTTGGCCACCCTGGACGCGCAGCGGGTCATGTCTGACCTCAACATTGACATTTTGCTTATTCAGGAGCAGTACACCTGGGAAGGTAAGACTCCAATTGAATTTCCGGGAGCGGTACTCGAAGTCGGCTCATCTCCAGGGGCGGGTGTTCTGGTCAATACATCATTGATCAGCCCCCTCCTTCTGGCTGGACTGTCTAATGAGTACCAAACCTGTGTATGTATTAAATTTGCTGATACTGAGATCTATCTGATCTCAGTCTATTTTAAATGGGGGAACCCGGTAGGACCACATATCCTGAGTCTGACGCGCGCCCTAAACGCGCTTAAAGGTCGTAACGTAGTTATCGGAGGGGACTTTAACGCTCGCTCTCCTCTTTGGTTTGACAATACTAAAACCCATTCAGTACGATCACGGACTGACGCCGTCGAAGACCTGATTGCTGCGCAAGGCCTTTGTATCATTAACGAACAGAGTTCGTTCTTTACCTTTTCAAACACACTAGGAGAGAGCAACATTGATCTAACTCTTTGCTCTGGATCAGTTGCGGCCAGGATATCTAAATGGAGGGTCCATGAATGCGCAATAGTTTCGGATCATAGATTAATCACATTTACAATAGGTGTTAAGAAAACTGAAACTCCGAGATCCTCCTGGAATTTCAACACCTCCAGGGCGAATTGGGATAACTTTGGGGAGGCGCTACGAGATACATTAAGGGATTTTCATCACGTAGCAGCTAATGATCCGGACAATTTGGGGAACTTTTTCAATTCTGCCGTTGTATCTGCGGCTGATTCCTCTCTGGGTAGATCAAACCCAAAGACGAAAATTAGAACGCCGTGGTGGTCACCTGAGCTGACTTAGCTAAAGGGGGCCTACAAAGGAGCCTATAGGGCCTTGGGACTGTCCAGGAGGGGAAGCTGTACGGAGGAGGAGACAGCTGCCCTTCAGGCCGCTCTCAGGAGATCCAGGGCAACTTTCAAACATGCGGTTCTCCTTGCGAAACGAGCTGTCTGGCATAATTGGGTTAAAGATGTGGGCAACGCCAACCCGTGGGAAATCCACAGCGCAATTGAAAAATCCGGCAAGGGATCGGATCGGTTTTTGTCAAGTTTAATTGGGAATATTGATGGGAGGGACGCTGAGACTGTGGACGTGGCCTCTACTCTCAACACACTTTTGGGCAAGTTAGTCCCTGTAGAGTCAGTAATTGGGGAAAGTGACCACCAAAAACAGATTAGAAATCTAGCACGGCTTCCACCTAGAGACCTCGCCCAAGAGGATAGAATCACTCCCGTCACTAGAGCTGAAATAGGTGCTATAATTAAGGGTTTGGGTCCAAAGAAGGCACCAGGGCATGACAGACTCAACGGCGAAATAGTGAAGCATGTCTGGGTCCACGCTAAAGAGGAGCTCTTTCAAGTGATGGAATCGTGCCTGAGAAGAGGAATTTTCCCTTCTGAATGGAAGAGGGGCGTGCTCAGGATTATACCTAAAGGGAACGGCAAACCACTCACCGATGTTAAGGCTTATCGCACGATAACCTTACTCCCAGTCCTCGGTAAGATCCTGGAATTACTTATTCGGCAGCGTCTTCGCAGTACACTATCACCGCCCAGTGAACTTCAATTTGGTTTCGTCCCGGGTAAATCCACTGTGCACGCCATTTCGTTTGCGCTTAACTGGGTGAAGGTCTGCACAAAGAGGTATGTTGTAGCAATCTTCTTAGATATAACTGGTGCCTTCGACTTCGCGTGGTGGGACATGATACGCACAAAGGTTAAAAGTAGGAATTGTCCAAAACGCCTGTTTAAATCGGTTGACAACTACCTATCGGGACGAACTGTCTCGATATCCCATGGTGATTTTACTATAGAACGCGAAGTAAATATGGGCTGTCCTCAGGGCTCCGTTCTGGGACCTGAATTTTGGAATATTGACTTTGACGACTCCTCTAGGTTACCCTTGCCTGAAGGATGTATCATGATCGACTACGCGGATGATAAAATGTATCTTGTCTCGGGGAACAGCAGAAAGGAAATTGAAGAAAAGGCTGGTGATGGTTTGAACACCCTCCTTAAATGGGGGGAGAGGAATAAGATGACCTTCGCTCCCCACAAGACAAAGGGTCTCCTGATGAAGGGCTCTCTCAGTAGAACAAGAAACCCTACCATCCGGATGGGAGACACCAACATCAAATTTGCAGACACGGTCAAGTACCTAGGTGTAACACTCGATCGATCGTCCTCATTTCTGGCTCATGTTAAAGATGTTTCAAGCAAGGCTCAGGCGCTGTTCCTAAAGCTGAGGAGACTCTCCACCGCTGAATGGGGACTACGCAGTCCGGCACTACGTGCTCTGTACAGGGGCGTATACGTTGCGCAAGTTTCGTATGCTGCCTCTGTTTGGGAGCACCGCCTGGATAACTGCCTTATACTCCTCGCTCTTACTAGGGGCCAGCGAACTTCTTTGCTGGCACTATCTGGCGCATACCGTACTGTTGCTTCGGACGCTTTGCCAGTTTTGGCCGGCATTTTGCCAATCGATCTGGAGATTAGGGAAGTCTTAACCAAGCAGAGACTTTCCAGAGGATCCCCGGCAACCCATCTTGGTGTCGTTCTGACACCAGGTGGACCGGGAACTCTCCCTGGACTGCTTCGGACGATGAGGGACCTTTCGCTTAAAGAGTGGCAGGTCCGTTGGGATAGGTCGAGCATGGGAAGATGGACCTTTTCCTTCTTCCCATCAGTTAAACTCAGAATGGAAGGGGCCTTCCTCAAACTGGACCATCACATGACGCAGCTCCTCTCAGGACATGGGGAATTCAGGGGGAGGCTTCACAGCCTTGCCCTGTCTACCCATCCCAATTGCGCTTGTGGCAATACTTACCAGTCGGCCGAGCACATTCTGTGGCACTGTGAGATCTTGAAGGATGCCAGAGACGAAATGATAGACGGTCTGAATGTCCCCATTAGACCGGTGTGGAACACCGATCTTGTTTCTAACAGAGTTAATTTCGAATGTCTGAGGAAGTTTACTAGGATCTGGGTTGAGAGATGGTCTGAGCTTAGAGTCGCTGACTAGCGTGATAACTGAGAACCCCTGGTGTATTGCTCCTGCTCCATGACTAATTCTTTTACAAATCTCCGATTATTGTTTATGCTATTCTGTTCTTCTTATTTTTATTATTTTTCTTTCCTTACTGTACCAGCTGCTGCAGATGATTTTTCTTTCGTTTACATTTCTTTTAAATAACTTGTCTCTTATTTTTCTTCTTATTTTCAGTTTTCTTTTCTTATGTTTTACTTTTTTTGTTATCTTATACTTCACATGCTGTCCTCTTTACAGACTATGCAGATTTTATTTTTACACTTTCAACTTTGTTTTTTTGGCATTTTTGGATTGTTTATTGTTTTCCTTTTCTCTTTTCTTTTCTCTTCTTTTATATGTATTTTTTTTTCTTTTTTCAGTAACGGCAACGAGTTTACAGGCTAGAACTGAACTCCGTTGTTTGTCTTGTATTGTTTACTTCTCCCCAATAGGGGTTGGACAACGGGCCTCGTCCCCGCATACCTTGCTGGAGCTTCTTTTATTTCCTTTTTTTACCGGGGGACTCCGCCAATCACCTGCGCCACCCCTGAGGAGCGTTGGTGGTCAGAAGGGCGACTGTGCGGGTTGGGGTAACCTCCACCCTGCCTCCGACCTCCTGACGCTTCTTTCCCCTAGGTTCTTTAGGGTTTATCCCTCTTTTTCCCATACTTATCTTCAGGGCTCCACCGGGTGGTTGGCTAAGGGGTGTGGAAGTCCTGACCTGCGCCAGTCACCCCAACCACCACCAATCTCTCAACAGGACTGCCAGTCGTGGTTCGGCGAAACTCCCCCGTCACTCTATTATGTCACTTATTTCTTCTTTGTGTTTACAGGTACTGGAGTGTGGGTTCCCTCCACCAACTATTTGCCTGACACTTTTACCTGATTGTTTGATGTTTATTGTTCTGTGTTGTTCTTAGACTAGTACCTGTAAGCGCTCGCATTACCGCTTCCTAACACCGTATGCGGGGACATTGAAGGTCTAGCTTCATTTTGTACTTTGTAGAGCCGTTTATTCAAAAAAATTAGATTCATGCGAGAGCTCCGAAGGGGTGACCATAAGTCACCTATACCGGGGTGGGACAGGGTGGGTGTAACCTTCAATGTGCGGACCACTTGAAACCCGTCCTTTTTTGGATCAAGAATTTCTGTCAATGTTTTTTGGAGCTGTTCTGAAGTTTTACCCTCCCCATCTAATGTATCAACAGCAACTGCCTCGCCATCTTTTTCCGTATGATTAAACGCCATAGTCGATGGTGGAGAGATCCTTCAATATAGCCGCTTTGTACGCCGGGCAGTCCTTATCTCCAGTGGGGTGGGCCCGGGAAGCTGCAGGCTTTCCGAAACGTGCGCATGTAGCGCAACTGGGTGCTGCAGTAGCAGCGGGGCAGGCCTCGCGCGCGTGTCCTTCTACACCGCAGAGAGAGCATCTCTTTGTATCTTTGCAGTACTTGCGAGAATGTCCAACCATTTGACAGTTCAGACACACTGTAAGTCCTACAAAGTCACGCACACCGCAAACGGTCCAGTCCACGAATACACGACCTTGTTGCACCAATGCATGACGAATGTTAGCGGGCACCGAGTACACTCTGTTGCAAGACGGTCCGGTTCGAGCTCCAGCCATATGACTAAGTTTGCACTTGGATGCACACTCTTTAAAGTTGTCACCTTCAGAGATTCCAGAGAGGGCATTCTCTAAAAATTTCTCATCCAATAGTTCACGGGGCACGTTAAAAAATATTAACCTTGGCTGCCTCCTAACTGGAAGACGGGCACTCAGCAAGTCAGAGCTGGATATAACAGGATCATATAAAAGCCTTTCTTGTTCCTGGCTGCTGGCAGTGTGGATAATGACTCCTTTGTTTTTTTTATGTTTTTTACTCCCGTTATCCTCACTCCTAATTGCGATGGCTTAACGATGTCCTTAATATTTTTTTTAGTCCCATGGCTATCATCGACCCCCGGTAGTTTGGGAAAAAACATACAGATGGTCTTGGTTTCCCTATTTTGATACTGGTACGAGTGAGTGGTGGAGGCACTGGGAGTTTTTTCTTTGTAACTTCAGCAAATGAAAGGCTAGCCTCTGTTGCATCAGCCACACGGCGATGTGGTTGTTGATTCACGAGTTGATTATGAGAATCTAAAAAAATCTTTTTCCAGCAATTATTGGCACAACTTAATACACACACCCAACGCTGATGATGCATGGACTTACTTCATAGACAAACTACAAACTGAAATAAATAATAACACTAATTCTACATTAAAAACAATCTTAAGTACAACGACCTAAAACCACTCAATATTGATGGAGAGACCGTCGACTTCTCAATGAATCCGGAAAAAATCCTTAACCATGCCAATGACTTTTTCAATAATGTCGGGAAAAAGCTGGCAAACAAAATGTCCTCCCCAAATTCTAATACAAAATTACATACATATACCCTTTTCTAAACAATTTAAATTTCAAAAGGTTACACATGACGATATTAAAAATACAATTAACTCATTAACCCTCCGTCAGGCGCACCTATCGGCGAACCGAAATCGGGCGCACCCGGCCTGAGAGGCCACCCATATATTTTTAGCCCCCACCATCCACTATATTAATTCTTATACAAAATACTTGTCGGGTAGTCTTTACTAGGATCCATAGAAAAGAATTAAACCAAATATAACACAAACTAACCAGTTTATTAAACATTACCAACCATAAACTAAAATTATCAAAATAAACAATTTTCCAAAAACAGTGTTCAAGATAATTGGTCAAATCGAGCTCTATAGAAGTAATAAAAGTTTTAAAGTAATAAAAATTTAAGGGTAAGATAGGTGGTAGACTCTACTGATCGCAGCCGTAGCCAGATACGGACGCTGAGGTTCCCAAATCAGCAGCCGAAAAACTAGTTTGGCACAGCGCGTTTTCGTGAAGTAAACAGATCGGTTGATGACAACCTTAACATTCGTAATTCGTCATCCTCCTAAATCCTAATTCAAAAACGCATATTCCATACTTTCACCTTTTGGAAGGTGTTGTAGGGGATGTGAGGTTTCTTCACGTTCCTCGTGGGGCAACAACCAACATTTGTTCAAAGAAATTTCAAATACATTGCGTCAAAATAAACAATAACCTACCTGAATAACAAGACAATCGAATAATATTAACAAATACAAAATCCTGATCAAAAAATGGATCATAGAAAAAGGTCGTGCAAAAATGAGTGACCTCACCCAATTATTATCCTTTCACTCATTATTGTTACAAGTACCTACCAACCTGAAAATTTTTGTCAAATATTTTTGCTTTAATGAAAAATGTACTTTATTTAAATATTATAAAATATTCGTACACAAGTCTGTCTCGGCACAGGATTTCCTAGCGAGACAGGCAAAGCCAAAAAAATATATGTAAACCTTTTTATATAGATGCACATAATAAAAAAAATTGATATTGTTTATGTAAGACAATATGACGACTAAAAATTTACATGTTTACCCACAATAGAGAAAAACTTTTTTTCATGTGCCGACTGCAACAATTCGTGTGTGAGAAAGATTTACTAAAAAAGCATATGTTTAACCACCGTGGAGAAAAACTGCAACTATCTATGTTCTACAAAGGATAGTCTTAAAACTCACTTGTTTACCCACTGTGGAGATAAACTGTTTTCTTGCCCCGACTGTAAGTATTCATGTTTAACAAAGGGACATGTAAGAAGTCATTTTCTGACCCACGGTGGAGAAAAACTGTTTTCATGTCCTGACTGCAACTATTCATGTTCAACAAAGGGAAATCTAAAAATTAACTTGCTGACTCACAGTTAAAAAAAAGCCGTTTTTTGTGCCCACTGCAAATAATCATGTTCTACAAAGGGACAACTAAAATTTTACATCCTTACCCGCAGGTATATTGATTTATTTATTTGTAAGAAACGAACAGCTTTTACATAATTAGGTCCGTTTCAGTTTTCGGTACCATCGGTTACATTGCATCCGCTGTAGTGAGACTTTGATATTGGATGTATATATTTGTTTGTGAGATCAGTTTCAACTTTCAATATCCCCATTTCGAGTTCACTCCGAGTGGAACAATCAATTTGGGCTATTAAACCAAGATATCTTGGACTGAATATTTATGAACTTTTTTGCGAAATGTCGGTCGTTGAGTTCAGGTTTCACTAAACCGCGACCAATTGGCTGGAAACATCGTTCTTCAACACATCCATCGTTTCGTTCTCGTTGGCCGTGTTATCATTTTTTCTTGGAAGTTTAAATACACTTTTAATGTTCTAAGATGCACGAGCTGTGTGAGAGTCGGATTTGCTTTCAGAATATAAAATAAAAAAAGCTTTTAAACCTTAGCTTTACTAACGATTGTAACTTTTTTCGTGTGTAATATTAATTTGAATTTAATAGAGAATTTTGTTAGTATTTGTTTAGTTGAAATTTTCAATTAATAAATTTTCCGTTAACTGTGAGTCAGCATGTGGTACGTTATAAAACCCTTTGGAGAATATTAATAGTTGCATGTGAACATAAAAACTTATTTCCTGTCTATTCTATTATAACGTGTCCTGAAATCTCCCTTTCGAGTACATGTATAGTTTCACTCGGAACAAGAAAAAGCTTTTTCTCCACGGTGAGTTAGCATGTGTGTCATCAGATTACTTTTTTGAGAACATGCATAATTGCATTTGGAACATGAAAAAGGTTTTTCTCCACTGTGCGTCCGAATGTGTCTTGTCAAATTCCGTTTTGTTAAAGATGCATAGCTGCACTCTGAACACGAAAAAGGTTTTTCTCCACTGTGAGTCAGCATGTGTATCCTCAGAGAGCCCCTTTGAGAAAATGAACAGAGACACTCCAAACATGAAAAAGGTTTTTCTCCATTGTGAGTCAGCTTGTGGGTCGTCAGATGGCTCCTTCGAGAAGATGCATAATTGCACTCAGAACACGAAAAAAGTTTTTCTCCACTGTGAGTAAGTATGTGTTTCGTCAGAGAGCCCCTTTGGCGACATGAATAGTTGCACTCTGAACACGAAAAAGGTTTTTCTCCACTGTGAGTCAGCTTGTGTCTCGTCAGATTGCCCCTTTGAGAACATGTATAATTGCACTCAGAACATGAAAAAGGTTTATCTCCACTGTGAGTCAGAATGTGCCTCGTCAGATGGCTTTTTCGAGAATACGAATTGTGGCACTCAAAACATAAAAAAGATTTTTCTCCATTGTGAGTCAGAATGTGTGTGGTCAGATTGCTTTTTATAGAACATGAATAGTTGCACTCAGAACACGAAAAGGGTTTTTCTCCACTATGAGTCAGAATGTGTCTCGTCAGATGGCTTTTTCGAGAATACGAATTGTAGCACTTAGAACATGAAAAAGGTTTTTCTCCACTGTGAGTCAGAATGTTTCTCGTCAAAATGCTTTTTTGAGAAGATGCATAGTTGGAATCAGAACAGGAAAAAAGATTTTCTTCACTGTGAGTCAGCATGCGGCTATTCTGATTGCCCTTCAGAGAACATGAGTAGTTGCATTGTGAACATGGAAAATGTTTTTTTCCTGCATGGGTGCGTAAGTGCCTTTTGAAATTCGACTTATGAGAATTGGAATACGTACAATGAGGATAAAATAATTCTTTTTCCGCAGGACGCATCTTCAGATCTATCGAAAAAAATAAAGTAATATGATTATTAAGGCTAAATACTACTTAATATCTACACTTAGCGTAAGAAGGCACAGAAAATTGATTAAAATGTTAACAAAATAAAAAGGCAGAAATTATTAAGAGAAAAGAAATTGTTTTTACCGGACTGGTCAATTCTTTCAACGCGTTCTAAGCATTCCCTTTTAACATCCGGCAGGTCTATGTCGATTTCCATACAAGGAAATCCCCCATCATTATCTTCTCGGCGTCTGAGTTCCGCCTTGACGGTAACAGTCTCCACATTAATGCAAACTATAAAAAAACATGTACCTATATAGATAATCGATGTTAAACAACACTTTTTTTTTGAAATAAAATATTTACGATAAAAAATATCATTGATTAACCCTGCAGAAGTGAGAATTAGGTGAAAAGAGTTCAAGGTTATTTTATGTCCGCTTCAGGAAGGAACAGGCATTTGTTCTAGATCACCTTCAGTATGGAGTTGTTTAGTCAACGAAATTATGTTCTCTTCAATCAATATGTATTTTTAACGTATGAGGATGAGGTGGAAAATTTGAGGAATCGAGCACTTATTGTGAGCATTGGCGGCTTCTGAGATCGTAGGATATGGCTCTCGACTAGTAGTATGGAGATTCCCGGGATAAAATCCAAGTAAGATCCCTATTTCCATTCCCTCCTTTCTACCTTTAGCCACACAATATATTATTGCACCATAAGCTTGAGAGCAGTTGGTACACGTGTGGCGTTAACAAGCAAATTTTGTTCTGTCGCCATGGCAATCCACAATAGACTTGAAATAATAACATACAATTTATTTTACATAAGCAATGCAACTAACTGGCTGTCTGTGTACTCTCCGCATATTGCAAACATTCCTTCTTCACATCTGGGTGGTCGATATCCATATACATGTAGGGCATTTCACCTCCGCCTTCTTCCTGGGGCCCTGGTTCCGTCTTGATGGGAACAGTTTCTGGATTTACTAGATCCATGACACCGCAATCGTAGGGTTTGGTAATTGGTACAAGCCCAATCAAATATATATATATCTGAAATCGAACACAGTTGTAACGGAACCCTATTTTAAATGAGCTTAATATTTTGTTTAGTTGGAATATTATGTCAAAACAATAATATCTTAAGCGAAACTCATATTTGGAAATAGGAATACACATATTGTGACTATCTGGACCTTGAAGTTGACATTTGAAATCTGTTGAAAGATCCGTCATTAATCGTCGGATAACACATCATAACTATAGCCATAAGTAAATTTAAATCGGTTAAGCTTTTATTTAAGTCCGCTTATCCGCTTTTCACATAATATTTAATACTACTTTTAAAAATATTTTCAAAACATTTTCGTTAAAATAAGCAGACGTCTAATTGACAGTTTGAACGTTCCGCAAATCAAACGCCAATAGATTTCTTAACTTAGTGTACCGATAACGGCCGCTAACAAAATGGTTAGCGTGATTAATAAAAGCATTAGTACTTACTAATAAATATCACAAGTACGGGAAGATAAATTTAACTTCGTGGGCTCAACAGTGTAAGCGAGATAAAGTAGAATTAGAGAGTAAAAACCGGGTGATCCGACTTGCCGACTGGCGCTGAAAAACCGATGAGTCAACAAATTAGGTTAGTTTTACACAGACAATAATGAAGTCATAGACAAGCATTATGCCATCAGCAGTAATGTTAGTATATTTAATTTGACAAAAACCGATAGATGCAAAAAGTTACAGACGGGTAAAATCATTATTCCTCTTTGGCGGCCAAAATACGCATTTATTTTGAATTTTGGTTAAGGTGGTTATCTCTAGCCATAGCCTGAAGAATTAGACATTACGAATGAAGATAATATAAACAGTTTGAATTAATGGTTTGATGACAATCATTAACCCTCCGTCGGGCGCAGCCGGCCTTAGAGGCCAGCGAAAGACATTTTTTCCCTCTCCAATTCTCAAAGGCGGTCCCCAGCCCCTTCCCTAATTTTACTCCCCTAACTTTAGGAACCTCACACGGTGCCCATCTTCAATCAGTCGTCGGTCTTTACGCAGCTCACTTACACCTTCCCTGGCTTCACAGACCGCCTGCGCCCGATTACGTCACAATTTTGAAGGTGGGTTTTCAAGGATATTTTTATGAGCAGTTGTTCATTAAACTCAATTATGCTTGTTCTGTATGAAATTTATCAGTATCTTGATAAATAAGTGCTGTATTGGACCCTGGCCTTTCAGGCAGGGTGCGCCCGATTGAAATATAATTTCAGTTTTTCTCTTTTCTGGCATTTTATATACATATGTTTCTGCCGAAATGGCTAGAAAATATGATCTCTCTCAACGCAATAATATTGATGATATGGTGAAGTTTCTTCTCGATGATGATGCTTCTGAAGATCCAGCTTTGGTTGAAGATTTAGGCGATGAGAGCGATATCGGACAACTAGCTCGGCGAAGTCTGAATACAAGTGGAATGCCGATTCAGTTGAAAATTCGCTTGAAAAGGTTTTTTCCTCACGGTAAAAAAAAACCCACATCCTCTACAACACCTCCCAAAAGGCAAAAGTGTTGAATATGCGTGTTTGAATTAGGATTAAGGAGGATGACGAATTACGAATGTTTAGGCTGTCATCAACCGATCTGTTTACTCCACGTAAACGCGCTGTGCCAAACATGTTTTTCGGCTGCTGATTTGGGAACCTCATCGTCCGTATCTGGCTACGGCTGTAGTCAATAGAGACTACCGCTTACCTTACCTTTAAATTTGTATTACTTTAAAACTTTTATTACTTTTATGGAGCTCGGTTTGACCAATTATTTTGAACAGTGTTTTCGAAAAATTGTTTAATTTGATTTTTTTAGTTTATGGTTGGTAATGTTTAATAAACTGGTTATTCTGTGTTATATTTGGAATGATTCCATTCTATAAATCCTAGTAAAGACTACCCGACAAGTATTTTGTATAAGAATTAATATAGTGGAAGATGGGGGCTAAAAATATAAAGGTGGCCTCTTAGGCAGGGTGAGCCCGATTTCGGTTCGCCCATAGGTGCGCCTGACGGAGGGTTAAACTTGGGCTAAACTTATCACATAACATTAACACTAACAGACGGTCTGAGAAGGATCATATAACAGACTTACACCCGTATTCAGAGTCGATCCTTAAAGTTGTCTAAGTCAAGTGTCAGCCTTACCTAAGCAAAGGTAAGAACCGTCCTTACCTTTAACGCTTCTATACAGAGTCCACACTTTGAGCTTCCTTTCCTCAGGTAGAGACCTTTTGTCTACGCCGAAAGAAAGGTGTGACGTCATCCGAAACTTGTCGATGTCCTGCTTCTACGGAAACAACATGCCCCGTTTTGGGACAATCTGTGTGTTTATCTATGCTGTTGTCTATGGATTTAGTTCAAGCGTCTGTCGTAAATAAGTAAATAACATCGGCCTGTCAAAAGTCTCTGTTACATCTTCAGTTGAGTGTCTCGAAAGTTTCCTTTTTAAACAATGAATTCTCGTATTATAATCACGCCGAGTGAAAGGCAATGTTTATTAGATTTAATAAACACATATCCTGCCGTTGCCAGCATTTCGACTAATCATCTGCAACTTGGCGAGAAGAAAAATGCGTGGGCCAAGTTGACAGATGATTTCAACTCAATCGCCGGCAATCAAAAGGTTTGTATCTTTTGTAATTGAAATACTAACTAGCCATCACGCCGTTTCCCCACAGGGATACTCTTTTTTCATTCATATACATACTCTTCTATTGTTCCGATTCCGTAATACTATTATAATACTGTATTATTGAATTCCTTCTTAGCGGACCCAAGCGCAGCTTAAGAAATGCTGGGACAACATTAAGTCAAAAAGGAAGATGGAGCTCTGCGAGGAAAAGAGGAGCAGGATGAAGACGGGAGGGGGCAGGCTGTCGCCAACTGTCTCTGATGAGCATCATCCCGTTGACAGCGTGCTGGACTTGGCCACCAACGTTGAACTGAGCTTTAGCAACGACAGCGATCGCGGTTAGTTTAAGAAAGTTATGTGAAATATTTTGGCTACTTGTTTATTTAACTTTGACCTTATTTCTTATAAAGTATTGTTTAAGTTTCAGATACCGCTGTGCCCAGCACCAGCACGTCTGCTTTATTCAGCATGCCATGGACTGACCAGTCGACGGAAGTGCCGGTGTTTGGTAAGTCAATTTTTGATAATATAATTGATTCTTATCAATTCAAAATGTGATTTGTTGTTAGATGGTAGTGTTCGCATTTCTCTGTAGGAACTTATTACATAATTTTATCAGTTGTCATGCTAAATCTTAAATAATTTTCGAGATAGAAATATTGCAAAAGTGTTTTTAATTTTCAGATATAACAAAAACACCGGAGGAAAGTTCAACGCCCCAGCTCAAGACGAAGACACGTCGCATTATAGCCAAGAAAGGTGACTATATTTACCTCTCTATTTGCTGTGATTACTTGCATTTTCGTACAAAGGTTCAAATAATGCTCGGAGTTCGGAGAGCTTTACTTTAACCTCTCGTTTTCCACCATAAAGAAAGAGGGGCCCTGTTGAAGATGCTGTTTGGGGAATGTTTTTGAGGAAGGAGTGAAAATGGGTCTTGAAGAGACCAATGTTGTAGGAGGGAGGAAAAACAGAGGCCAGCAAATCGTTCCACAGCCGAGCTGTTGATGACAAATGTCATCCGTGTACATGCAATGAATATGCTAATATCGATCACTTCGTCGGTAATCTGGCCTCATACAAAAGATGCATTAAACTTAATTTGTTTGCTAGTAGGTACCACGATAATACATCATGTAAACATAATATGCCTACCAGTACTGCACTCCAAAACTATTTAATGTACTAGAAATCATAGGTACTTGAAAAATTTATCAAATCGGATGACATAATCCAGGATTTCTTACTTTTTATATTTAAATCTTTGTGGGTACCTTTTAGAGATAATTTATATTTCTACATTTTTACTGTTTTTTTTCTTACTTTAAATTTTAATTTTTACTTGTAATTTATAGTTTGCACTTTACATTTACTTTACACTTACTTACTTTACTGTGTAAATAAATAAATATGTTGGGCGCGTGTTTGGCGTGTTTCCCGACTGTGCACTATGTCATGGGGCACAGAGTGTTATTTACACAAATAAACCTGTTATTTACATTGATGACTAATCAGCTTGCAATTTTGTGTTGTTTCACTAATCAGCTTGTAATTTTGTGTTGTTTCAGACTTGATACCATCTAGTGGGCAGGTGGTTCGGGACGAGGGCCAAGTGCGTTGCCTCAGAAGCACCAATCTAACAAAGTACGATGAAGAAATGCACGTAGTAAGGATGGAGACTGCCCGGGAGCAGAGAGAGACTGCCCGGGAGCAGAAGGAGACTGCCCGGAAGCAGAGGGAGACTGCCCAGGAGATTGCCCGGGAGCAGATCGAGACTGCCCGGGAGCAGAGGGAGACTGCCCAGCAGATTGCCCGGGAGCAGATCGAGACTGCTCGGGAGCAGTCGAAAGGAGCTCGTCTGCAGAACGAACTTATAGAACTACAAATAAGAAGAGCGAAGGCAGAATTGGAAAAAGAGCTCGCCAATAAATAAATATGAATAAAAAATATATTAATCTCCAATAAATGTTTTATTTATTTTCCATTCTGTTTCAATTTTTTTGATAATGGACATTATTAATACAAACATAGGTATATATTTAAGATAAACCCTTGTGCTCTTTCATAATTCAATACACAGCATAATTATAACATATTATAAAAAATATGACTTCACTACTCATTACATTAGATAAGGTGTCCTTTCACAGCATGACATTACACAGCACAATTACTATGCATTAAAAAATATGACTTCATTAGTCATAACATTGGATATGGTGTCCTTTCACAGTTCAATACACAGCACAATTACTATACATTATATATGGTGTCCTTTCACAGTTAATTACACAGCACAATTATTATACATTAGATATGGTGTCCTTTCACAGTTCATTACACGGCACAATTACTGACGTCACTATTCATTACATATATGGTGTCCTTTCACAGTTCATTACACATCACGTAAAATGTCTTTGGATAAATGCATCTCTTATCGTTCTGCCTGAAGCAGACTGCACCACCGAATTGACAGGTATATTTATACCCTCAAACCGCCCAAAATGCTGGTCGTTTGACGATATACATAAATTATGCAAAATGGCACACGCAACGATAATGTTTGTAGTATTACTTAGTTTATTTTCTAATTTCCTCCTCAGACAAGGAAATCTCCTCTTCCATACACCAAATAATCTTTCGACTACATTCCGTGTGGAAATTTGCGCCTTATTATATTTTTCTTGCCCTTCATTTGCAGGATTTAATACTGGTGTGAACATATAATTTGTCTGGCCATATCCGCTGTCCCCGAGAAGAATGCCTGTAATCCTTTTCTCCTCAAACTTTAGGCGGCACGCGCTGTTTTGAAATATCCTGGAATCGTGGGTAGAACCAGGCCACCTGGCAACTATGTCCAAAAATTCCAAACGTGGACCTGACACAGCTTGCACATTCAAGGAGAACCATCCTTTCCTGTTGCGAAAAGATTCCCATATTGTTCGGCTTGGGCTCTTGATGGCAATGTGTGTACAGTCAATACATCCGACGACTCCTGGAAATTGGGCTCTTGAATAGAAGAGTTTCCGATTTTCAGCGTAGTCCTGGGGCCGTTGAGGAAAATGAATAAATTCAGTTATCCGTTGCGCCAATCTGGAGGAAATCTTTTGCACTACTCTGCTGGAGGTTGGTTGGCTCAGTTTGTGTAGATCTCCCGCAACAATCTGGAATCATATAAAAATATGTAGGTAGTTAATGAACATTGAAAATAATACAAGATGAACACTCCATCTAGATATTTTGTACATCTAAGGGCATCTGGTTAATTTTAGGTTGACATCATGTTTTCATTAAATAATATATGCATTCTTTCATTCTTTGTCGATTTCAAATCAGTACAGACATAATGTAAATAACAAGTTTCAGCATCACAAAATGTAATATTTTCGTTTCACAAAAGTAGAACATAATTTGACAATAGATATCTAGTAAAAAAGACGCATTTACCTGATAATTACCAGTAGCGTAGAATCGCAGCGCGATAGCTACCTGAATAACAGGAGGTATGGGCAAGCCTCTATTATTAACTAAAGCGTAATTCGGAAATAATAGAGGAATTAATATATGCATTACAGTTGTTTTCTCCAACCGATAACGATCCTTAAATTGCCGGTCACTGTAAAACTCCACGGGATTTTCAAAATCGCGTAAATAACGCCGCACGCTGCCCATATTGTCCGTGCCAACGTCGTCACGTGTATTGTATGGATCAACGATGTAATCCAAAAACTCGTTATCCATTTCCATGATCTCCATTTCCATAATCTGCATCTCCATTGTTTTATGTTTTCAACAGCAACAACCGCAACAACTGGGAACAAATCACCGACTTAGCAAGGCAAAGGTACCCTACCCACCAACCTCGAGTTTTGACAGCTAAAAGTCAAAGTAAGCAAGTATGCGCGTGCGCAGTGTCGTAGAGACTTCCATAGTGACGTCTCTGAATACAAAATTTTTTGAAATCTTGAGAAAGGTAGCTTCCTTACTAAGTGACGTCACACCGACTTTAGGCGTGTCTCTGAATATAAAACGGTGTTTTTTAAAGGAAAGGAAGGTTTCTTGAACTAAAGGATCGACTCTGAATACGGGTGTTAGCCCCAATGGAAGTTGTCCTAAGAAGACTTATAACAAGGTGAGTAACTCTAGTTTCAGGTTTGTACAACACAGAATTCGTTATCTCAGGGGGTGGTAAATTTACTATTTATAAAACCAATTCACATTCCAAATATATTTAATCGTGACATATTTATATGTTAGCAAATTGAGTAGAATCTGCCAACATTTGTATTTTCACAGGCGTGATTGCTAGTTGACAAATTGAAATCGCGACTTTGAGATTTAATCTAAAACACAAAACTATTGGTATAAGGGGCTTAGCCTTAAAATGGTTTGAATCGTACCTCAACAATCGTAAGCAGAAAGTTCAAATTTCAAATATTGACGAAAAAATGATGCAACACATGGTAGAATCACAATGGAGAACCATAAACAAGGGCGTGCCACAAGGAAGCATTCTTGGGCCTCTCCTCTTCCTTGTGTACATAAACGAACTTCCAATAATTGCTGGCACAGAATGTTCAATGTTTGCTGATGACACTGCTCTGTTATTTGAATGTACTGGAGATGTTGACGAGTTTAATAAACATGTTAACGAGACTTGTCAATTGATAGCAAACTGGCTATTTTCACAAAATCTGTCGCTTAACACAAACAAAACTGAACTTCTAAAATTTTGTCCAGTACAAGCAACACCTATAAACATAAATGTTATCTTTAATAACAATCATATCGAACCTTCCCAAATTTGTTCTCTGCTGGGAATACAACTAGATGCAAATATAAACTGGAAAGAACATGTATCTTAAGTTGTTACAAAAATCAGTAGCTTTTCTTTTGTTCTAGGCACCCTTAAAAATATCTTAAACATCGAGTCAGTAATCACCGCATACTATGGATACGTATACTCAATGATAAAATACGGAATAGTTTTTTGGGGAAACTCAGTAAACGCCAAAGATGTTTTTATCATCCAAAAGAGGTGCCTACGAAAAATTACAAACTCTGATCACCGGGATTCATGTAGACCAATTTAAAAAAATCTTAAACTTCTGACAGTGACGGACATATATATAATGGAGTTATGCCTGTTAGTACGATCATCTCCAGAAAAGTTCCCACAAAAAACCTCAACACATAAACACGCTACAAGGTTCACAGAAAACCTATTAATCCCAAAAGCCAACATAACTATTTTTCAAAAAGGACCACACTACATGGCCATTAAAATATATAACAACCTTCCACGTAGCATCAAACAAATAACCGTCGCACTTAAATTTAAATCAACACTAAAAAATTTCTTTTAAACAAATGTCACTACACCTTGAATGAATACCTTACATGAATTAAATACCTCTGTTTTTTTTTTTTTTTATTTACTGTTATTTATTTTTATTTATTTGTTAACGTGTAATTGTTGGGTTATGTGATATAATGTGTATTTGTTGGGTTAGCTGGAAGAAATAGGATGTAACCTATAAGTTATACCTTTTGAACTCTTTTTGTGCAGTAAATATTTTTTTGAATTTGAATTTAAATTATCAATTCTGTAGTTTCTATGGAAGAAAAACCTCCCTCCAGCCTTAGGGCCCGTTCCCACTTCCGTTTTAAAATTGGATGCGGGTCCTATTTTAAAATCGGATGCCTTAGCGGCTGTAGTGGATGTATGGAGCTGTTCACACTTGTCCGACACGATTTGAAAACGAATTCGGCATTTTTTGTCGGATGGATCGCCAGCGCAGCGCGTCCGTTTTAAAAAGTGTCGGAACTCGCTCGCTCATTGTTTGGTATGGAGCTGTTCACACTTGTCGCCTAGTCGTTTCGACAGAGTCCGCGCCACACCTCGACTTCTCCCCGCCCGCTTCTAGACGCAATGAAGCAGGCACGCTGCGTGCCTGTATTCGGTTATTTAGATTAGTAAATAAGTTAAAACTTTAAAAAATGGACAAGGAAATAAATACCGAAAATTTAATTCCACTGGTCGAAGAAAGAGTTGTGCTGTGGGATAAAATGAAAGAAGAGTATAAAAATAATTCATTAAAATATTATCGGCTTGGCGAGAAGTTTGCTGTTTATTCATGTCGGATTTTGAGAAATTAGAAGAAAAACAAAGAAAAGATTTTGTTAAGTACCGAATTTAATTAAAAAATGTTATTTTATACACGAGTAATGTGTGTTTGTGCACGCATCGGATCCTCCACTGGGCTTGCATAAGTACCATTTGACAACAAGAGCTTCATAGTCGTTCATTGAGCTCGATCGTCTACTGAACAATGAGCAAATAAAATGTTTTGGTTGAATAGAAAAAAATTTTTTTCGTAGAGTAGGATCCGATTTTAAAACGGATCCGTTTTTAAAACGGCCGTGTGAACATGGCTAAAGGGTATCCGATTTTAAAACGGGACCCACCTCCGATTTGAAAACGGGAGTGGGAACGGGCAACGGGAACTCTATTATATAATAAATATTGTTTTTTTTAATACATTTCTAAAACCAAATGCGAATTTTTGCGACGCCATTACAGAATGTGTTTTGTTTTTAAAAATATCGATTTAATTAATTCACGTGTGCATTGGAAATAAAGTTATTCCATTATAGTGATTCGTAAAAAGGGGAAAAATATAAATTTTTATACAGATTGGGTAATTTTTAAACAAGTTACTTGCATTTGAAATCTGTAGCCATTTAATAACAAAAATTCGCCATTTTAGGCCATTTATTGAATTAAGGTCCCACTACACAGTAAGTTTTCGATTATTTCGTTTATAATTAATTAATTTATTTCAAATTTGAACGAATTCAACAATCTTCAGGTTTGAATATATTAAAATATTTATAAATATTTTTTTGTATGTAGTATTTTAGAAAATATATAAGAATTTTGAATATAAAATATATACTGACTATATATTTTATATTCAAAATTCTAATACTTAATTTATATCTTGACTGTGGAGTGTTTTATTTTTTTATATTTTTAATGTCGCTATTTCACTGTGGATCTGTGTTGTGCTATCATATATTTTTTACAGTGATCCAGCTTTACTAATGGTGAGAGAGGATCGCGCCTAGGCCCAAAAGGCAGTAAGGGCCCAGTCTGCTTCCTTCCAACTGTAATTTGAATGCAGAAAGTTCCAGAAGCAGGCGGCGCGGATCCTTCTCCCCACTGCGCCCCCAAGAAAAACAAAAAAAAGTAAGTGAACGTGTTTAAATATGCATGATACAATATTATTGTTTTCCTGAGTGTTCTGCAACAGTGAGAGTGAGTTGGATTAGCGTTGGTTATATGTGCATTGTACACATGAGGTAGAATCGAAGCTGTCCATGACATTGATGTTGATTTTTATTTATTTTACCTCCTGGCTTTTTACAGAATCAGTTCACGCGTGAATGAGAAAAATCCGTTAATGTGATTAATGTATATGTTTTCAGAATTCCATCTCCGGAGAGAATAGGGTGTCCTTTTTCACTAGGGACACCAGCAACATTACCTTCACCAGTTCCCCCAACATTGACATCTCCCGCTACCTTCACTCCCTTACCTGGGACATCACGGGATGAACCGCGGTGGGGTGATAATAGCGAGCTGTGGGTGGACATCCCACTCTACCAAGAAGTGTCTGCTTTTGGAAACGATGAGTTTATTTTTTAAAACATTCTTCAGGATGCGGACCGTAATTGAAAAATAGATGCATTAAATTAATTTGTGATTTCACAAATTACTTGGTCTGTATTTCAATTACGGACCGCCTCTGGTACGACGTTTGAAATTAACTAATAGCACGATCAAATGAATCAAATACTTGGGGCGGGCAATATCAAGGGTTAGAATAACATCAGTGTATGTATGAAACGATGTGTGCATGTGAATAAAGCAAATAGTATGTCTGCCAAAACGGAGTTGTTAAGCGGTCCATAATTAAGTTGTTAACACTAGAAAGACCGGGTACTGCTCCATACCTATAAAGACCACAACGGTCATTTTGACCGCTGATAACATGCGAGTTTATTATTATTGTAATTGTGTCATATTTGGCATAATATTAAATAAATAAAACAATAATTATGTATTGAGATGATTTACTTTAATCGATTAGGTGCACATTTAGTACAAACTGTTTTTTTTTAATAATATCCGAGGCACTTTCCGCAAACAGATTTCTTACAATTATCAAATGTGTCAGTTGTTTTATTTTGCTTATTTTTTTATTAATTTGGCACTCTCTTTTATTAGAAGTTTTATTTTAGGATTCCCTTTCTGTCAATTCTTCAGGAGCAAACACAACTGGACCAGCGCTGGTATTTGTATATGCTGACCGTAGTTCTCCAACAAGCTGTAGAATAAAATTGTGACGAGATATATATATATATTTTTTAATCTTTTTATAAATTTTATCCATGCATTTATAGCGGCTAGATCAAGTATGTTGTAGAAAACGTGCACAGGCCACCTTCTACTTCCAGCTCTTACGGAATATTTACGAGCTATTTGGTCGATTATATCGAAACCATATTTTGTAGAATTGTAAAATTCAATCGTTTCGGGAATTTTCTTTGTTCTGTCGCCAAATTGAACATCCGGATATACTGTACTCAATATCATTACACTTTTCTTCAGTTTTCCTTGATGAACAGTTAGTGTAGTACCATTGTTAGCCTTCAAAATAAATGATTCATAACGTGGAGTACACATGGTTTTGGAAACTGCTTTTATTTCTCTCCTGGCCCTTTTCATCATTTCGACAACACTTGTTTGTTCAGCTCGTAATTTCTCTGCCAGCTTCATCGAAGCAAAAAAAAATTCAGTTGTGATGTTTCGTCTTTTCTTGAGATATGGTTGTAAAAGTTTCATTATTACATATTCTGGTAGTGAGTCATTTGAACGTTCTTCAGTTTTACCTAAATATGGACATCCATTCAGGCTTATTTGCTATATACTGAGTAAACGGACAACGAGTTTTGCTAGGAAATAGCTTTTCATCGCCCGTCAAATTTTCACCAGGAACGTAACACAGATTACAGTTTTCAATGAACTTGTTCCAAATTGCCGATGCTAGTGCAAATTTATCAGTTGCCAGTCGTGAAGATCTCGTAGTTCGCAAATCAAAACGCAAATATTTAATAATTTTTTGAATCTTTTCTTACTTATAGTTTCTTTGAATATGAGGAGTCCTCATAATGTCAACCATAATAAGTCTTTTAGAACTTTATTGTTTTCAACATATCGCTTCGCATAAGATGTTGGGCCTGCAACTTCTCTGAGTACATTTTGTCAATTACGTCGTCCTTGCTGGCTGGAAGAACTCTGAGTATGTGATGTACAAGTCCATTCTGTACCGTCAACTGCAAACTGAATATCTCCAATTTCCGGAAAGTCTGTTACTCTTGCAGAAAAACGTCCTACAAGTTGTGTAAATCTCCCTCCGCGGCTGCCTCTTATTTTAACCCCTCGACCATGACGATTTGAAATCGGATTTCTAGGAAAAGATGTCGATGTCATCTGAAAATCTTCATGATCTTCATGTCCGATGAAAAAATATTGGGCTCCAAAACAAAAACGGTGTCATCAATTTTATTGGCACGACATTCTTCATCTGACTGATCCTCTGCAATGTTTTGAAGTCTTCCTAGTTCTTTCACTATATTGGACTCGGTAAGATTTCTACGAGCACTCATATCGATATGATATTGTGTTCCAAAGTTTCAATAAAACTATAACAAAAATAATTAGAAAACAATCTACAAAAATAAAACGAAATTTTCGGTGACTTGAAATACGTACGCACAGACCAGCATGCGGTAGAATACGAACAACTGACACCCACAGTGCAGATCGAGTAAGAACGATACCGAAAGAAAGAGAAAGATAAATTAGTAGTACCATGTGTGAGGTGGAATGGGTATACCTACTTTAAACTTGAATAAAGAAGATCCTAAACAATCCCAGCTTAAAATGGCCCTAACGGTCACATTGACCGCGGCGGTCTTTGTAGGTATAAATCATTATATTTCGTTATAAATAAAGTACGTACCTGTTTTTTTTTCACCATGGTCGTTAAATCATGAATTATGAAAAGTAAAAAAAAATCAGATCATTACCATAAATTTTAAGCAAAATATCGTCATATTACATCGTGAAACGGTCAAAATGACCGCTTCGGTCTTTCTAGTGTTAAGTGACCATATACAATATTAATGGCCTTGAGAAGGACCGTTTTTCTGTGGTTAAATCCAATACAAACTTTTCTCATACAAAAAGCCCGAGCATATCGATAGACTGAATGGCATATCTATGTTTCGTGTCTTGCATTTTGCATCGTTGAACAATACCATTGTTACTCCGCTTATCTGAAGTAATATTGTATTAACTGCATAATATTTGTGTTTCATTTATAATTGAATTGTCGCCTTGTACGTAAGTAGGTTCATGTTATATTGACCTAGTAAGACCTAAGCCCCTTAATTGGTGCATGTTTATTTTAGGAATATGACATTTAGCAACATTCGTTTATACCGAGTTACCCAACATGTACATGTGTTTGTTCATTGTAAATTTACAGCCGCCGTCACAATTGCCAATCGAGGGATTATTATGTTTATCTGTTTACACCGAACGGTAAACTTTTTCCTATTAGTCAATTCCATTAGGTGTTACATCACATATTTTTTTCTTGCGTTTGTTTATTGTCAATATAGTTTATTTTACTCTAATCCTTGAAATATAAACCATTGTTGTACATTTAGTTATGTATACCATATCTGGTCACAAAACACGGCTAAAACCATTGAAAGCAACTTCCCTGTTCTAAATGGGTATCCAGAGTGATACTGAGGGTGTCTTTCTCTCAGATGACCTTGGAGCAACTGGTTCGACTACCTCAAAAGTATACCACGCTAAAGATGACAGTTCTAAACTTATACTAAACTTGTATTGTCACGTTATTACTCATTTAAGTAGGTTAATCCAAATAAGTATATTTACTGCCAGTCAAGTTTGTGCATTTGTCAAGTTAATATTGCACTTAGTTCTCTATGGGAACTGAGCGGTCTGTTGTTTCATTGGTGAAAACGGCCGTGAGATATTATACATTTTGATCCTATTTTTATTATGCATATGTTTTTCCCGCACGGTTATTTATTGCAAACATAATTCTAGGACATGGAACTTCCGAACCCAGAGAGTGTTTCCATCATGGAGGAGCCAGTGTCCCAGGAAGAGCGTGGAGGTGAAATGCCGTATACAGATATAGATATCTACCTCCCGAATCTGAAGAAGGAATGTTTGCAGTATGCGGAGAGTACTCCGACAACCAGTAAGATAAATTACGAAAATCAGTAAAAACAAATAAAACAAATAATTGAATAATACAAATGTTTAAGAATGTTTTAAGAATACGAGGAATTCTTTCCCGTTTCTGAATGATTCACAGACAGGACATATATCATTATTTATGACGTCCTCTCTTGTCGTTCATTAGTTATGGTGGTGTCCTTGGGGTACTTTTTATTTCTTAATTAAACCCCCAGTTTTTTTCCGCGTCTACAAGATTTATCAATGATTTCTTCAATCGTAAATTTATATGTTTATATATTTAAATCAAAACAGTATCTTTTCTTATAACTCCTCTCGGAGAAGGAAGGCCGTAATATTTTGATGTAATAGGTTATTCGTATTTGCATGTCAACTAAAATATTGTTGTTTTGTTTATCCAGGTAGCATTAATGTGGGGACTGTTACCATCAAGACAGAACCTGGACATCGAGAAGAGTTTGGAAGTGGAATTCCTTACTTAGATGTTGACATAAACCTCCCGGATGTTAAAAAGGAATGCTTGGAGCGCTCCGAAATAATTTCCCACACAGCAGGTATAAGCGATTTTGATTTTTTAAAGTTATCAATTCGTGCTCTCCTAATTTATGCGTTTTTATGAATTTACCGTACTCAAGAGATTTATGCTTAATCTTTTTCAGACTTGTCAAACGTGAAGACGCATCCTAGGGATAAAATATTTTTTTGTTCCCGTTGCATTTATTACTGCTTTCTTAAGTCAGCATTACAAATGCACATGAGCACCCACAGTGGAGAAAAACCTTTTTCATGTTCCAACTGCAACTATTCGTGTTTTACAAAAGATTCTCTAAAAAGGCACATGTTTATGCACGGTGGTATAAAATCTTTTTCATGTTCCGACTGTAACTATATGTGTTCTACAAAGAACCAATTAAAAATTCACACGTTTACCCATAGTGAAATAAAACCTTTATAATGTCCCGACTGTAACTATTCATGTACTACAAAGACACAATTACAAATACATTGGTTTACCCACAGTGGAGAAAAACCGTTCTCATGTCCCGACTGCAACTATCTATGTTTTACAAAGTCGAGACTAAAATATCACACGTTGAAACACAGTGGAGAAAAACCTTTTTCATGTCCCGACTGCAACTACCTTTGTTCTGCGAAGGTGAGTCTAAAACATCACATGCTCAAACACATTGGAGAAAAATCTTTTTCATGTCCCGACTGCAACTTTCGATATTACAGAAAGGGGGATCTAAAAGGGCACATGTAAACACACAGTGCAAAAAAACCTTTTTCATGTGCCGACTGCTACTTTTCGTCTAGAAAAAAGGATTCTCTTAAAAAGCACATGTTCATGCACGGTAGAATAAAACCTTTTTCATTTCCCGACTGCAACTTTCGATTTATTAGAAAGGGGGATCTAAAAAGGCACATGTTTACACACAGTGCAGAAAAACCTTTTTCATGTTCCGACTGTAACTATTCGTGTAGTAGAAAGGATTATCTTAATAATCACATGTTTGGGCACGGTAGAATAAAATCTTTTTCATGTCCCGACTGTAACTTTCGATGTTATCCAAAGAGAGATCTAAAAAGGCACATGTTTACACACAGTGCAGAAAAACCTTTTTCATGTTCCGACTGCAACTATTCGTGTAGTATATAGGATTCTATTAAAAAGCATATGTTCATGCACGGAAGAATAAAATCTTTTTTAATGGTGACCCACAGTGGAGAAAAACCGTTTTTATGTGCCCACTGTAAGTTTGCGTGTTCTACAAAGGGACAACTAAAAATTCTTACCCACATATATATTATATATATTCCATGCTTTATTTTGTATTTACAAAGTGTATTTTAAGTTGATCCTTTAAATTTAATTTTTTTTTCAGCATGCGTTTTTTAAGGGAATTTGTTAAAACATTTAGTAGCTGAGTATGTGTAATTGTATTGTGCCGTTTTTATATTGAGTTACTGGATTATTATTTGTCCCGTGGTTTTCGGTCTGGTGCTCAATTACTCTCTTTTTAGTTTATCTTTGTGGATTTGAAGTAATGGATTTTTGATAGATTCTATTTAATTTAAAAACTTAAAAATTCTTGGAATAATTTAGTTATAATCTCTAATTATAATTATGGAATAATTCGAATAATCTGACGATTTTTCGAGAATTATTTTAATGAGTATTCTTTGGATTACTTCCAGTGGGGCTAAGTTAGTTTTATAAGCTCCTTCCCAGCCTATTACTTTGTACTGGAGAATTGTTTGGGCTAGTGCTTAGTTAACCTTTTGCATCATTGGCTTCTGAAGAATATTTCTCAGTTTGAGGAAATTGTAGTTAAGTTGACGTATTCTTATAATAGTCTGTCGAATATGCTGTGTCCATCCAATGTGTTGATCTATTATTATGCCTTAGTATAAAAAAAAACTCTTTGGCAGTATTGAGCATTTTCGTGAGTTGCAATAGTCAGAATAATTTTTACATGAGCTATAAATATTAATTTTCGAATTTATTGTTGAAAGGTTTTGTCCGTTAGTGTAAATGATGTGTAGTAAGTTTTGTCCTTGATTAGTTGATCTTTCTGATTGCACGTGACCAAGGTATGTTTTACACCATGTTGCTGCGGGATTGATGTGGTGGTGCATGCTCTGCGATTTGTAGTCGTGGGGACGCTAGATTAATGGAGGATATGGTAAATTCATAATGATATTCTTGTCGTTTAGATAGATAACTTACGAACCATTATATTACCATTTATTATTAATAAGTTTTCTACATCATTTGTTTTAGTACATTCACTGTGATGTAATCGAAACCAGGGCTTGCGAATATTCGTAAGTTATTTTACTGTGTTTTATTTCTACTAGTTTGCACTAATCAAATTTTCTCACAAACATTCTGACAAGTTTGTGCCGATTTGTAGTATGGTTAGAGTCAATTGTTTAGCTAGATTCTCTCTGACTTTAGCGAAGTAGCCATATTTCAGCTGGTTCTTTCGTTGTCTCTACCATTGTGTTATTATATGTTACTTGTTTATTTTTATTACCTTTGCCAATGATGTTATCGATTGTAGCACAGATTTGTATTTATTATCCTTAACTATTTCCCAATTTTTTTCTGAAAATAATTTTCTTTTGTTTTCTATATCAAGTTTTTAAGATGCTTTCTACATTTTTTATATAATTCTAATATGGTGAATTCGTGAGGTTCTTTTCGGGTTTGAAGAAATATTTTTTCTTAATGTCTTATTGATATTATTTTATATTATATTATATTATTCTTATTTCAAGGACTTATGTTTTCATTTGAGTTTGACATTTTAATGTTAAGTCGCATTTAATTTTTGAAGATTTTTCGGCATCTTCGGTACTTAAAGTTTCCCTCCAGTCCTCTAATTTCAATGTTTAATGTGTTTATGTTGTTCTGCTGTATTGCATTTAAGTTATTGTCAGTTAGTTTTCCGAATGATAGGTGTTATTTTTGTAATTTGGCCAGCCTGTGTCCAAAAATGATCTATACACGATGGAGTTTGTCGGGGCACAACTCTGGTGTAATGTTTTATTCATGAAATGAAGTTCATTTCAACCATCATAAATTTGTTCGACGCTGTTTGAGCTTTGAGCTATGTTGAATTTGAAGTCACCCGTCACTTTAGTATTTTGACATTTGTTGTTATTTATTACATCTTTATTACATCTCAATACATTGTCTATTTTCCGAGCCGTGTGTTCGGTATATAGTAATAATCTGATAAACCTGATTATTTATTTTTATTCGTAATGCTTGACAGTTTGTATTTGTTATGTGTATTTCTTTATCAGATATATCTTGGTATTTTTGATTTATGCGCATAAGTTGGTATTATTTCTAATATGTTTTTATAAACCCTGATGAAGTTTCGGGTTGAACTGAAACCGGTTGGTTAGAAATATGTATTTATATAATAAAGTGGTATTCAAACAAAGTTATTTTATTTTAATTATTTTATTATACATTCATTCATACTAAGGAATACGTTTTCATTTTTTACGGTGGTATAATGACCTGATTTTTGTTTGTTCTTTGCGTTTAATATTTCGGGGATTTTATGCCTCTTTGTTCTATCTCCGTACACATTTTCTGGTTTATTAATTATAAACATTTGGGCTTCTCTATGCCTAGTAGGGTTATTGTGGTTAATAGGTTTTTTGTGTTCCGGAATTCATCCAGCGTTAATTGGTAATCTACGCCAGTGTTCCGCAAACTTTTTATGTTCACGGTACACCTAACTAATCAAGAAAATTTAACGGTACACCAATGAAAAAAAAACAAGGTAAATTTTGGATAGGATTGGCTAGGCTTATTACGAATAACGGCGAACTTTGAGGTTAAACTACGAAAGCTGCATGTCATCATAATTTAAAAAAACATCCAAGGTTTTGAATGGTTTGTTTGGCAAAGCAGGGTTTGTCTAGCCGGGTTTGTGTAATTATGATTGATATTTATCACATAACAGAGACATAATGACCGCGAACTGTCACCGAATCGGTTCGAGAAGTGAATTTAAATTTTACGCAATTGATAATTAAAATGCACCCTTTTCCGCCGCCACCAAGCCAAAAAGTTTCCTTTTATAGTAATTACGGCATATCTAAAGTTTTTTTCTAAAAATTATTCGTTATAAGCGTGGCCACTCCGAACCAAAATTTACCAAAAACAATATTTTATTAATATTTATTATTAAAATCAATATAACATGAAAAGATGTTTAATGCGAAATGTGAGCCTGGTTAACTGAATACAGACGATCAAAATTTGGAACAATCGTTGATAACGCTGCTCGCATCTCTTCGTCGATCGTCCTCAGGCGACTACCCAACCAAACACTAGCATTAACGAATGACTACTATACAAGCGGGCGCAACGTCGCCGTCGTTATTCGTAATGTTATGTTGTCACGCGCATGCACCCCGATAGCTCGTGCGCAGTCACGTGATAATGTAGCAATAGCACCCCACTTATGTAGTGTAGCACACGTGATAATGTAGCGTAGCGGCGTAGCACACGGCCACTTCGCAGCGATCGAGTCCCACCCACGCCACCTCCGGCCGCCGCGCCGCACAGAAAAGTAAAGACCGATTTACAGAGCACTTTGTGAGAAGTGACGCGGGACTCGCGGCACACTTACAAATGGCCACGGCAAACCAGTGTGCCGCGGAGCACACTTTGCGGAACACTGATCTACGCTATTACGTATGGGGAGTACGTTGCACAATGAAAACATTTTTAAAACTTGAAATTTGAAAACAAATCAATTTTTTGCCTGCTATCTGTAGCTAGCTACGCCTAATTTTTGGAAACAGAGTTGTATTTGCCCTATTTTATTTAAGTACGTTTTGTCCGTTCATCCATAGCTATTGACTCCGTATCCTATAATTGATTCAGGTAAAGCATTATATAGGCAGTACATATAGTATAGTTTAGCTAACAACATTTTTCTATATTTGGGCATTTACATTTCAAAGATTGGTTTTCTGTTTGCCAACAATCGTATGTATAACTTTTTATACACAATTACTTTGTTTTACAATATGAATTTTGTGAATAAATAAGCATGTATTTAGTTTTATTTGCATTGATAATTATTCCGCTGTCGTGGGACCATTTAATTTTGCTGTTTAGATCTGCTTAAAGGAGTTCCTTTTTTTTTGCAGATCTCTGTCAGCGCAAATAATGCATGTATCGTCCGCAAACATGTAACATTTACAAGGTTTGTTATGGTTATATAGTTGTCACAATGTTATGATACTTACTTAGCCTAAAGTTGTGTTAAAAGGCTGTTTATGGGTTTGTTTTCTTAAGTACATTATTGACTGTTATGTTGAATGAATAGTGGGTGGCCAAGTTTGACTTTGTTGGTCTTTGAAGGCCAACGCGCCAGAGTCCCTTCCAGTGGTTGAACTGGAAAAGAGCTCGCCAAACCGACCTACCGACGGTAGAGCATAATTCTCCATTCAGGGCGGGGAAAAATATATCCCATCTACATGATGTTTGAAAGGAAGTTGCAAGGTTATAGAATGAAAGTAATCTGGTTAAACTTTGGACTGACCGTAACAAGTTGTATTTGATAAATTTCACAGTGAAATACAAAAAGGTGAAAACTTACCCCCATCGACCAGAACGTAGAATCTATCTACCCTGTCTAAAATAATAAGAACGTACGTAGTTATGAGGAACGAACACTGAGTGCCGCGAATGGTGGAGTAGATGAATCAGCCATGTAGCTAGAGGACGGCAGCATCAGGATGTGGCTGGCCGACGGCCCAGTGTGGTCCTGGCAAGAGGAGTAGACGGCATCAGAATGTGGCTGGCCAACGGCCCAGTGTGGTCCAGCCAAGAGGAGTAGACGGCATCAGAATGTGGCTGGCCAACGGCCCAGTGTGGTCCAGCCCAGAGTAGACGGTTAATCCGTAAGTTGCCCTTCCACGAGGCAACGTGGAACTTAATAATGCTCTGAATCAAAATGCACACGGCGAAAACAGTTTATCGGCAGAAATAATCACCGATCGCTTGGTTAACCACTGGAACGATTTCGGTCGAAAAATCGACCATTTTTATTTTTCTGCGATTGATATCGGTCCAAAAATGGACCGATTTTTCTACCATTCGTAAAATATTTATTGTAATTATTTAAAACGTTTCCATGGCCAGCTACTTGTTTTATCGAATAGCTGATAATATATTCTCTATGTCTATGAACTTATCCGTTGTCTTTGAAGTGTTATTTAACGAGTTTTCGCGGTTTTTAACGCGTCCTGTCAGAAACAAAATAATAACTTCTCGAACATTTCACGAAATTTTGGTCTCTTCCTAAAATGCCGTAAGTAATTAATTTATTGGGTTTTTAACGCATAATTATATATCTGTGTAATCATGATTGACTTATCTATCTTTGAAATGCGTTTTTAATTAGTTTGTTTCTAATATATTGTTTTGGTTGAAGTTTTTGTGTAAGAATACGTCAACTGAAGACGTCATCTGTTTTTGATTTACAATAATGTCTTATATACTGCACTCGCGCATTTGAAATATAGATATTCCATCACAGTGATTCAAAACAAAGAGATATATATATGTTTTATTTGAATTGGTTCATTATTAATACAGATATTTGCTAACCAATTATTTTAAGTCATATGTCAAAAAGTTGACTCTTTTTTACATGTAAAATGGTGTAAAGCCTTCGTCACACAATAAAAATTTAGTAATTTAGTTGTATAATTAATTAATTTGTTTACTTTTACCAAATTTGTGCAGAAACAGTTGTCGTCCAGGGAAAGGGAGCACTCCACGACCCAATAATTATTTTCAAATTTTATATTAGTGCAATATTTAACAAAATTTAAACATTTAAGTACTTACATTAAGTGTTTTCAATTTAAAATATATAGAGTGGTGCTGACTGCAAGAGGAGGCAGAGGAAGAGGGAGAGGTGGGGTACGAGCTGGTGCCGGACTACCTGCACGTGGACGTCAACGCAGAGCTGCAATTGCAGCCTCGTCTGGAGTGTAAGTATTTTTTAATGTTTTTTTATGAAAGTACTTTGCTGTGGCCGTTGAACTCATCATATATTTGTATTTATTTAAACAGCGACCCTGCTTTGCTACTGGTGCGAGAGGATCGCGTCAAGGCCCTAAAGGCTGTTAGGGCCCTGCCTGCTTCCTTCCGGCTAGAGCTGGAAAGCCGAAAATTCAAGAAGCAGGCGGCGCGCATTTTGCTCCCTACCGCACCTCCAAGAAAAACTAAACAAAAGTAAGCAATCGTATTTAGATGCTTGATACAATGTTATTGTTTTTTCCTGACAGCGTTCCACTCTTACAGTGAGAGTTGGTAAGATCAGCGCTCTGTGCATTTGGCACATTCAGTGCATATTTTACAGAGTTCTAATTTTATTGTTTATTTACATACTGTACTTACTGTTTCACACGTGAATGAGAACAATTTATATGATTTATGTAAATGTTTTCAGAATTCCATCTCCGGAGAGAACAACGTGTCCCTTTTCACAAGGGACGCCTTCACCGTTGCCACGACCCGTACCACCACCGTGGATGTCCACTCCCGCACAGACCCAATCAACGGCTCCCAATGCACCGATTATGCCTATCCGTGCAGCATCTCCCGAGCCGTTACCTGGGACATCGCGGAGTAGGGAACTCTTCTCTCCGGAGGCCGGGTACCACAGCGGGCTGTGGGTGGACGTGCCATTCTACGAAGAATTGTTGGCGTTTGGGAACGGTGAGTTTATTTTTTGAAATGTCATACCAGTGGCTCAATATAAAATCAATTATCTATATTTTATATTGATATCCCTAGCACAGTTTCACTGTTGGTATATTGGCAGGAAATAAGCATAGTACTTAAAAATTCCACATAACAAACATACAAAATGTATTGTTGTTATGACGTGGATGCATCATTACACATCTTTTTTTTCTGTAACGGGTATTGCAGAGTGAGAAATAAGACATGCCGAACTTCTTTGCGAGGATTACATTTGATTCACCGGCTTCTAAACGGTGTAATACAGCATTTTTTTTCTTAAATTAAAAAAACACTTTCGCTTCACGGGACTCATTGTGTCGAGCTTCCTAGTCAAAAGCGAGGCTGTATTGGTAGGTGGGTTTTGTAACCGGACAAATTATCATTAAAATAGGTCGCTTTACGTAGTTGGTCACTTTAAACGGATACGTTTTCCTACTAAAAGCTATGAAACCTTACTAGAGTTTACATTATCGTCACTTAAAACAGTAGACCGTTAAATGCAAAGTCATTATATCCAAATTCTACTGTAAATTTGTGTTTTCTTTTATTTCAGAGTCAGACATGGGCAGAAACAGTAACGAGGACGAGGCAGCTGTACTAGAAGAGTCTGTACTTGGAAACCGTGAGTTATAAAACTAACTAACTTACCTTCACGCCATTTCGGTAGGCAGAGAGGATGAACCACCATGCAATTCGATCTTGGCACACACACTCTTTTCTTCATTCCATACCTACCTGACTGCTATTCTGACTCCTGACATTGCCCGCCTCAAGTATTTGATAATACCTCACAAGAGCCTCAGCTGGAGCCAGTGAGACTATGGCATCCCCAATCGGGGTATGTTGTGAGGCTGAAGGTAGCGGGGAGGGGAAGGAGTGTGGAAGAGGGAGGTGGAAAAGTACCTGGCTATTCAGAACTGGTCACCAAACACGGCTAAAGCCATTTCAAGCAACGTTTCAATTCTGAATGGGGTCTTACACCAGGGCGATACTATGGATATCTTCCACTCTGGAACGTGCCGCAAATATAATATATATGAAAATAACACTAATTATTCAAATATAATATATATGAAAATAACACTAATTATTCAAATATAATTTATTTGATTTGATCCCGCGACCATCGTATTGCGAGTCATAAGCCGTACCAGAGGCAGTGGGTTATCGTAATATAGACACATTAAATTAATTTGGGTTTTCTGTTGTTTCAGAAATGGATATGGACAGATCGAGCGACGAGGATGACGAAGCGAGCGACGTCGACCACGAAGAGAGCGATGAGGATACCTTCTGCATGCCACCAATACCTTATCATAATATTATCAACGTTTCACCTAACTCCGCTATGGCCATAGACTTTAGTAGACAAGACCAGGTAGATAGTGAGGCAATGCGTTCGATTCTGCCGCCTGAAGGTTACTCTTTCGATTGGTCTAAAGATATCTTACGTTTTACTGGGATAAGTGAGACTTTCACAGGCACGCCAGGATCAACTTTCAATACCGACAAAATGGGCAAACCTGTGGATGCCTTTCTTAAAATCTTTGATGCAGATTTCGTTGAACTGATCGCGAGAGAGACCAACAGGTATGCAGATCAATGGATTGCGAAAAAACAATTTAAGCGTCATGCGCGTACCAATAAATGGGCTCCCACGAATAAAGAGGAAATGTATGTATTCTTGGCAATTTTAATGTATCATGGTATTAGTCCCCTTCCTGTTGAAAAAGACTACTTCTATTCAAAAAAAACTCACCGCCATGCCTTATTTCAGCCGAGCCATGGATTATAATCGTTTTCTTCTAATTAAAAAGTTCCTTCACTTCACCAACAATGAAAGTCTTTCTTCTGATGCACCATTATCTGTGCGAAGGTTACAAAAGATTCAGCCCGTCTTGGACCACCTCTCAAATAAGTTTGAGACTTTATACCTGCCCGAGCAAGACATCTCTCTGGATGAATCCAAAGGCCGTTTGGGATTCGTCCAGATGATCAAAACCAAAGCGGCCAGTGCGGGTATAAAGTCTTACGAGCTTTGTGAGTCCAAGTCTGGCTATCTTTGGAAATTCCAAATTTATACGGGGAAGACCATTTCCAGACAGGCTGAATCGACAAATCCAGACCAGGAAGATATGACGGAAGACATAACGGAAGATATGATGGACGACATGACACAGGCCAACTTTTTGGGTGCTCACAATATCTGCCCAGTTGGGGCCACTGCAAAGATAGTATACGACCTGGCCAGCCCTCTGTTTAACAAGGGGTATATGTACATTAATAATGGACAATTTTTATAATAGTCCATTATTGGCACGATGCCTCAAAAGAAATGGGATGGACTGCATGGGCACATTGCGGTTAAACCGAGAATTTGTGCCCTCTGCATTTAAGTCCCATCTCCGGACCAAACTGAGGGAAGGTGAGCTTGTATACTCGAACTGCGGGGACCTCAATGTAATGGTTTGGTTGGACAAAAACCTGGTAAGTATGTTGTCCACCTACCATAAGGCAGAAATCGGGGCAGTTGAAAAGTTTGGTACCTGGATTTACAAACCTCAACTCGTACTAGACTATAACAAGGTAATGGGGGGGGTTGACCGAAAATATCAGCTTTTGTCAGGCTTCCCCATTGAACGACAGCGAAACCTGGTCTGGTACAAGAAGCTTTTCAGGAGACTACTAAGCGTTTCGGTGCAGAATGCGTATATATTGTACGGCTCAAAGCTCCGCAAGGAAAATAAACGCATTTTGTACCGAAACTTCAGGAGTGAGGTTGCGGATGAACTCCTTCTGCTGTTCTGTCGTAGTCAAATTGACACGACTGTGCGGACCATTGGCCTAATAGCTGAAGGAAAGACTCTGCGACCTATCCTGAAAGGCAACCACTTCGTGGTCCGTAGCGGGAAAAAGGTGAAATGTGCGTGGTGCAACATAAATAACATTTTCAAAAGGACCCTTACAAAGTGTGATGTGTGTGATGTGGCATTATGCTATGATTGCATGAAGCCATATCACACTACAATATAGATTTACTGAGGGTTTTTTTTATTTCATTTTTTTCTTTTTTGGTTTTTTAGTTATGAAATTCTAATTTATAAATTTAATTAAATTTGTTTGAACATCAATTATGATGGCCTCTGGACTTAATCATTTCTTTCCGCATACTCACGTCTCATGTTATGTTGTCCTCAAAGGTTCTATATGATAAGGTTCGGTGGACATTTAATATGTATATTTCAATTCTGATCATTGAAATATGCATGTTAACAAATGCACAGGTATTCTCATTTTTCCCTGTTTATTGTACACATTAAATAACTCGTTTTATTTTTATGTCTTAATTATATTTTGTCAATTTTTCTGTAAAGATTCTTTTCCAGATCTAGTCACTAAACATAACTAAGCCAATTCAAGCAATGTTCAATTCAGAATGGTGGTCCCTCACCAGAGCGATACTCAGAATCTCACTCTATAGCGAGGCACAATGATATTATTATGTATTGATTTTCTTAAATTATGAATAAACCAATAAACTGAATACATTTTTATTATGACAAAGTGTGTAAACAATGTTTAAATCAATATACTGCTCTTTCATTGTAACCATACAACTGTAATATTGATTTAAAAGGATATTAGGGCTTAATAAATAAATCAATTATTGGTTCCATCAATTATTTTCCCTCCCCCATTTTTTTTCGATACCTTTGCGTTTAGATATAAAATTATCACTATGATTTTATTTGCCATTCTACGGTCATAAAAAGGTTTGATATATATATACAAATTTATCATCATTTTACATATTCCGATTTACCCTATGTAGCTTGACCTTAAGGTAGCTGTCAGAAGTGATTTTTCGTCAAATATTGGTGAATTTCATCAACTTTCAAAGTATCCCCCTGAAATATTGGCAATGTTTATATCTATGATATATATCTCATTTTAAGCCTTATTTCCTCGTTTTGCACGTTATATAAAAACATGGTTACAAATCTCCAGTTCTAATTTACAATTATTTAAAAAGTAGCACCATGATTTTGACATCGTGAAATAGGCTCTCTGTATAATTCATCAAATGAATAAAATAAAGCCAACACGGCGACTATGCTTATTAATAATTGTAGACAGTTAATGTATCTTCCTAACGCTATACCAGTTTTTGTGGTAAATTTATTATATAGTATAATACAGTGATTTCAATTTTGACGCGTCACGCACTCAAATTTTCCAAAATTATTTTCTGACCAAACTTTTGAAGAGATCTTATCATGCAAAAAATTATTTTTTTATTATATTCTTGCATCTGTGGTTATCAAACAGGCCATAGAGAACATAAAAACGTAGAAAATATTCTATAAAGATTTTTAAAACTGCCACTGGCGGCAATTTCAAATCACAAAAACGCAAATTTCACGGATTTATAAAGTTTAAGATTTTTTAATAATTTATCTATCATTTCTAAAAATATAGAATAATTATTAAAATATAGGTGTATTCATTGGCTATATAGCACTACAATCAGTTTTATGTCTCCGTATTAAAATTCGGAGGTTTGATTTTTTTAATGTTGGCGGAAAATATTCAAAATCGTCGCCAAAAAACCGCGAGCAATCGGAGAAAAAAGTTTTTTGACGCGCGATCGTTCGAGTGGATAAACTCGGATTACCCCCATGGCCACACATGGTAAAAACGTTTTCATTATTCACGCCACCCGGGGCGAATTCCACTCGCGGGAAATATGACTAGACTTCTAATCTCGAAGCACAAACTGAAAATTTCGGTATTAATCGCCAATCCATGAAATAACTTTCGATTAGATCCTCAGACCTCCAGAAATAATAATTGACCCCCCGACCGGACACCCTGTCTCTTCTCTGACCGGCCGGGAAGTGAAGCCATCTTGAATTTTTTCTCACTTCCTGTTAAAGTTCCTTGTTGCCAGAGCATAAACAATAGACAAGATAAATCACAGATTTGACAGGTTCCTACTTAGTGTAATAATCATATGTTATTTTCATAACATTACCCCGGTCGCCCCCAACGTGTTTGCCCTCAAACACAAGGAGAACAAAATAAAAGCCTGAGCTAAGAGATACCCTAACTTGGTCTGATGGGTTCCTAAAACATACATGATATAATAACATAAAAAAATGAGTTATATAGCAGAAATGTACTAAAAGTAATAGTATGCTTGCAAATGGGTGTGTCACAAAATCAGTCGCGCCCATCATGCGTAAGACATGATGGATGAGTTTGCGGCGCATCCAATTGAAGTTCAGAGTATAAGATATAACAAAATCAGAACTTAGAAATAAAGACCTTAAATTGTACACAATTAGCAGTAAGAAGATACGTGGACGGGGCCCGTAATCACCCGCAGCATGTATGACGCTGGGTGATGTATTCTGACTCTCGTCTGGGACTACCGTAGACGTAGCATCTATAACAGAATAGAACTTAAAATTAGTATACAAATATTATCACTAAAGCATGACATCAATATACATCAAAACAATATGCACAAAGCATCACTGTTCAGATCCACTTTTTAAATAAGCCAAAGTAGGCTACACTGTAGATGGTGTACCATCTGCACTTTATCACTGATTCTAGATCCATTTTGGAAAAGAAGAGTTCCTCTATAGAAGAGTATTCCTATCTAACTCCCTAAACTGGTCTCGTGGGTTTAGTTTTTCTGACAGTTATACAATAGAAAACAACATATAAGTTTACCATTGGTATATATGAAATACAGGATATAACCAACCATTGTAAATGAATGGTGTTAAGAATAGTCTTACAATCATTGCAAGAATGATGCCACATTATTTAGCAAACAACCATCGTTAAAAATGGTGCCAATAGAATTGTTAGCGACCATCGTAAATAAATGGTGCTATGAATAGTCTACAACCATCGTTAAAAATGGTGCCAATAGAATTGTTAGCGACCATCGTAAATAAATGGTGCTATGAATAGTCTACAACCATCGTTAAAATGGTGTCAATCAATTAAGTATTCGTCTTTTGTCCCCGAGGGTTCAATTTGTAAATTGTAGTATTAGTGTAACTAATTACTGAGGTTCTCACAGGAACCAATCAATCACTAATTTATTTTTAGGATTGATTTACATTCTTCATATGATGAAGTTTTAATATTATATAAATTTATTAATATTAGTTCAGTAGTAACTTGTTTATAGAAACTTAAAAGAATTTTTTTGTAATCGTAAAGATACTTACATAGACAAATGGGCAATGAGACCTATGTAAGCAAAATATATTTAAACTCGGAACATCTTGAAATACTGGGCGAATAACTCCATATGTTCTTATTTAAAGTTATACAATATAAAGGTATATGAACACAGTTCATTTGATATTAAGCTTAGAATACAAGAGGATATGCGGGTTCATATCGTCGTATAATCCAAGTTAACATAAAAAATAAACTTAAAAATAAATATGAGCTAAGTTGAACTGATCGTGACTAGAAATATAAATGTATTTGTGTTTCGAAGCATCTCACATTTGTATATATATTTTATAATCTACCAAATTTTAACTTATTATTTTAATGAGAAATTATACTCGAGTAATCAACTGGAGTAAAATTAATTTTCCGTGAAGGACGAACTTAAAAATATGTATATTTTATAATCTACAAAATTTTAACTTATTATTCTAATGACAAATTATACTCGAGTAATCAACTGGAGTAAAATTAATTTTCCGTGAAGGACGAACTTAAAAATATGTATATTTTTTAACAAATACTGGTCATAGCAATCCGGATGATCAGGCCGAACTGAAATGAGCAGTATTCAGAAGATTTATTTAAAGAAGCACCTGTAAAGATGGCCAGTCTCCACACGATGCTTTATGGTAGAAGACTAAACTGGTATGTTATCTGATTTTACTATATCTTTGACATGAAAGTCACCAGTTTCCTTACCATTTAAATCAGCCAGTGTGTAGACTAGGTCCGATTTTTTTCTAACAACAATATTTTGAACAAAACGAGGTGCCAATTTTTGTGAAAAATAGTTCAAAGCATTGGATAATACAAAGTTTCTTCTCCAGACTACGTCTCCGACCTGAAAGGTAACGTTTCTTCTTCGTAAATTGTAGTGATTAGCGCCTTTTTTAAATGCTGCAAAAAGAGCGTTTGAGACTTGTTCATAAATTGTGGACAATCCATTTAATCTGTCAGTGTAAATTTTGAGATGAGAGGAATCTTGCGGACTGGATACTTCATCTGCTAATGGATTACGGTGGAGATCCCCATCTAATATTTGTTCTCTACCGTGCATAACAAAGAAAGGAGTAAATCGTACCGTAAAGTAATTACGTAAAGTAATTTACGGTATTATTCATTGCCGATTGAATTTGTGGGAGAAATTTGGACCAATTTCGATGATCTGATTCCACTAATATTGATAGTGCCGTGCCTAAAGTTTGATTATACCTTTCAACAACATTGTTCTGAGGTGTGTACAGTGAATTGTAAAATGGAGGGCTTATATTGTAACTTTGTAATAGTTCTTTAAATTCTTTAGAAATGAACTGTCTCCCATTGTCACATACAATGGTACGCGGTACTCCGTGTACAAGGAAAATATTTTCCTCTAAATTTTTAATAATACTTCTCGCGGTTCCTTGGCGTAGCGGGAATAACCAGGTATATTTAGAGAAAACATCCACGCATGATAATATAACTGTAAAACCTGAATAACTTCTAGGCAGACGGCCTACTAGATCCACTGATATCATCTGCATAGGTCTCGTAACTTTTTTATAATTTGAAAAAATTCCATTAGGCGGGGCTGTACTAATTTTGTGTGCTTTACAGACGGCACATTGATTTACGAATTGTTTCACCTCTTTGTACATATTTGGCCAGAAATAACGGAGTTGTAATTTTTTATAAGTCTTAAAGACTCCTGGGTGACAAGCACGAGAGGATTCATGTGAGTCTGACAAAATTTCCCTTCTGTTTTCCAGAGGGACTACTTTTTTCCAAGAAGTATCTTCACACAGGGGTAAACGAGTTTTTGTGTGACGAAACAATTCATTTTCACGTATCTGAAAGTTTTGAAAACGCTGAGGACATTCTTTGCAGCCTCTCCAGATATCTGTATACCACTTATCGGTGGACAAATTAGATTCAATGACTGCTATTGTAGCTTGGTCCATTCTCGAAAGTACGTCCGGGACGATGTGTTGTGTGCCTTTACGATGTATAACATCGAAGGAGAATTGAGATAAGCGAGAACTCCAACGTGCAAGACGTCCACTAGGGTTCGATAAAGATCCTAACCATTTTAAACTAGAGTGGTCAGTGATAACAGAAAAATGTGCCCCTTCTATATATGGTCTAAAATGTGTGACCGAGTCTAATACTGCTAACAGTTCACGCTGTGTGATACCGTAATTACGTTCATGTGTGTTAAGGCACCTAGAATAATAAGCGATAGGGTGTTCTATCCCTTCAATTGATTGTATAAGGACGCCACCTATACCCACAGAGCTTGCGTCACAATGAATAGCAAAAGGCTTAGTAAAGTCTGGACAACTAAGGACAGGAGCAGTCGTAAGTGCTTCCTTTAATTTATTAAACGCTGTTTCAGCTTCTTTCGACCATTTAAATAAACTTATTCCTTTTTTTGATCCAGTAAGTTTTGACAGGGGAGCAGCTATACTAGAGAATCCTTTTATGAAACGTCTAAAATAACCACATAGCCCGAGAAAAGCTCTTATTCCTTTAGCATTTTTAGGAATTGGAAATTTTTTTATACTTTCTATCTTAATTGGGTCGGTGCGAAGACCTTTGGAATCCACCATATATCCCAAGTATTTAAATTCTGACTTACAGAATTCACATTTTTTTAAATTAATCGTGAGACCCTTATCTTAACCGTTCAAAAACTTTAATTAACAGTTTAAAATGAGATTCTAAATCTTCAGACACTAAGATTAGGTCATCCAAATAACAAAATGCGTTCTCATCGAACTCTGGTCCAAACAGAGCGTCTGCTAGTCTTTGGAGTTCACTCGGAGCGTTTTTTAACCCGAAAGGCATCCGAGTGAATTCGAACAAACCGCGACCGGGCACGACAAAAGCTGTCTTTTCACACGATTCTTTGTCTAGGGCGATCTGCCAAAAAGCCTTTGACAAATCTATTGAGCTGATATATCTGGCTCCACCAAGCTTGTCCAGTATGCGAGAGATATACGGTAACGGATAACTGTCCCTAATTGTAAGATTATTGCTCCTTCTGGAATCGAGGCAAAAACGACCCGTTCCATCTTTCTTTGTGACTATTAATACTGGGCTAGACCAAGGTGAGCGTGAAGGACGGATGACTCCTAATTTGAGCATTTCATCTACTTCATTATCTAATTGTTTCTGTCTAGCAGGAGAAAGAGGGTAATATCGTTGTTTAACCGGAGGACCCGTAGTAATAATTTTATGTTTGACTAAGTGTGTTAACCCTAAACCTTTCTTTTCAAAAGAAATGGATTCAAATTTCTTAATAATTTTAGTAAGAGTTTTATTTTCCTCCTTGGATAAGGAAGAGGCTGGCTGAATAGCTCTCAACTCATTGATATGACCCGTTCGTTGAGGATTGGGTTCTTTCGGAAAGAGCTCCGGCGCGACTTGAAACACTTTCCAAAAATTTACTCCTAAAATAAAATTAGGAGATAAAGAAGGGACGACGTAGAAAAGTACATTATGTGTTATAGACTTGTACGTAACTGGCAATGTCATTGTACCTAAAACACGCTGATTTGTTCCATCAGCTGTAGAAATATTGAAATCAATATTAACTAATTTATAACCTAATTTTAAGAAAACTAAATGAATATCTCCTCCTAAACAGGAGATTGAAGAACCACTGTCAAGTAGTGCTTTATAAAAATTATTTCCAATAAAGATATCCGCAAAAGGTCGATTATCCCTTTCAAGCTCGAAATCCTTCGGCGGCGGTACCTCCACCTCAGAACTCGAGCCCGAAAGGAACTGTCTAACCAAACGGAGCCAACTCTGCCACTCGCATTTCCTCTGCGCAAAGGAAGGCGCGTGAACAGAGCGACTCACATTTAGTTTTTTGATTCTCTATTTTTTAAAGAAGCAATCCTAGGTTTAGAGTTGTTGTGACTCTTCTTCCTACATTCCGATAGTAGATGCCCCCTTAATTTACAAAAAGAACAATAAATATTGTTCCCTGAGGAATTTGATTCAGTATGACACATCTCCTTTTCTCTATTGTCATTGGAAGTGGGTTTTTTCGAATGATGGTTATAAAAAACCCGAGAATTATTATTGTTATTAGAATAATTGGCATTATATTGTTTATTATTATTATTATTTTGTTTATAATTATAATCCGTTGAACGATTAGTGTGGGTACCACGATACGAAGGGTTATGATTAAAATTGAAATTATTATTACCCCGTGAATTGGTATAATAATTTTTTGTATTATCTTTAAGTTGAGTATTGTAAAAAGAAGAAGAAGATTTATTTTACCTTAGACGTTGAATAAGACTCGAACTTATTTGTAGCTTCGGTTAATTCTGAAAAAGAATTGAAGTCCCGAGACGCTAGAAGGTTGATATAAGTAGGTAATAATGCCCTCATACATAATTGTAATAGTTTAGAGGTAGGTAATTTGGCATCAAGCATGTTGTTATGCTTCTGCATTCTCAACGTAAATTCGAAAGCAGACATACCGGCAGGTTGTTTCATAGAGAAAAGTTGTGACTTTAATTCTATTTGTTTAATATTTGTTTCGAATTGTTTTATAAGTAATGTAGATAATTCAATCCAAGTTAATTCGGGAGTATAGATGGACCTAAACCATAATAAGGCCAAACTCTCTAAAATATCAGGAAAACATCTTACTAAGTCAACATGACTGACGTTCCTAGTTCTACATTTTTCTTCTATTTGAGTTATAAAGTCCCTTACGCAACTATTTCCATCAAATTTAATCTTCCAATCATTAATAGTACTTAAGGATGAAGAAGAGGAAGGATGTGATTCGTTATATATTACTTTAGTATATTTTATGTAATTCGTCCCAAATTCGTTGTCATTGTCTGGGTTAACATTCCCCTCGTGATGCTCTAAAACTCTTGAAATCTTAATATTTTTGTTATGCCTTCTGGCCTGAGTTCGCATTTCCTCTAATGTACTGTCCGGTGTAATATTTCTGGATAAAAGGTCCGAAGACAATTCCTCCTTCGTTTTACCATTGATGTTATCTATTATGGTCGACATCTTGAAAAGTTTAATTATAAAACCGCAAGTATTGAATACAAAATGATAATAAATTAGCTAATGACGATAGCTATGAATATATTGCACTCCCGCGAGGCAAATATATAATTAGATGCAGTTATAAGCACTGTATAGTATTGGTTGCTTAACACAATTATCGAAACTTCCAAAGTGTATTATTATTTTGACAGTTGCTGTCAAAATCACGATGTTTGTTTACGCTTGACATTCCTAGCTGTCAAGTTGACACATAGTATTTGTGTTGCCCGTAAAATAAAATAAATTATAATAATGTGTACAATTCGATATTAATATGTTGGTTTCACTGATGGCCTTTTGATAAGCTCGCATTGTTGACTGACATTTATAGGTTATGTTTTATGTGAGATACGTCGAAACATCAAAAACAAATACACATGATTACTAAAACGCTTGCAACTTCGATTCAAAATCAAATAATAAGAACAAATACGAACCAACCACGTTGGTACGCCATGTTATGGATATAAAAGCCATGTTATGTTTTAATTTACATACAGGGCGGGAATAATTTATAATAGATGCATGACGTTTGAAAGGAAGTTGCAAGGTTATAGAATGAAAGTAATCTGGTTAAACTTTGGACTGACCGTAACAAGTTGTATTTGATAAATTTCACAGTGAAATACAAAAAGGTGAAAACTTACCCCCATCGACCAGAACGTAGAATCTATCTACCCTGTCTAAAATAATAAGAACGTACGTAGTTATGAGGAACGAACACTGAGTGCCGCGAATGGCGGAGTAGATGAATCAGCCATGTAGCTAGAGGACGGCAGCATCAGGATGTGGCTGGCCGACGGCCCAGTGTGGTCCTGGCAAGAGGAGTAGACGGCATCAGAAGGTGGCTGGCCAACGGCCCAGTGTGGTCCAGCCAAGAGGAGTAGACGGCATCAGAATGTGGCTGGCCAACGGCCCAGTGTGGTCCAGCCAAGAGGAGTAGACGGCATCAGAATGTGGCTGGCCAACGGCCCAGTGTGGTCCAGCCAAGAGGAGTAGACGGCATCAGAATGTGGCTGGCCAACGGCCCAGTGTGGTCCAGCCCAGAGTAGACGGTTAATCCGTAAGTTGCCCTTCCACGAGGCAAGGTGGAACTTAATAATGCTCTGAATCAAAATGCACACGGCGAAAACAGTTTATCGGCAGAAATAATCACCGATCGCTTGGATAAACTCGGATTACCCCCATGGCCACACATGGTAAAAACGTTTTCATTATTCACGCCACCCGGGGCGAATTCCACTCGCGGGAAATATGACTAGACTTCTAATCTCGAAGCACAAACTGAACATTTCGGTATTAATCGCCAATCCATGAAATAACTTTCGATTAGATCCTCAGACCTCCAGAAATAATAATTGACCCCCCGACCGGACACCCTGTCTCTTCTCTGACCGGCCGGGAAGTGAAGCCATCTTGAATTTTTTCTCACTTCCTGTTAAAGTTCCTTGTTGCCAGAGCATAAACAATAGACAAGATAAATCACAGATTTGACAGGTTCCTACTTAGTGTAATAATCATATGTTATTTTCATAACAGGTTTTACTACATTTGGTAGACTTTTTACTTGCAACTTTAACTTTTCTATTTAAAAGGTAATTTTTGAAAAAATTATTTAATCAACCTCTAATACTACATTCCTCCATTGTTACTTCTGGTGTTTGATGGTCCAATGTGTCGTTTTTAAAGTCTGTAAACATTATCTCGACATAATATTTTCAAATATTTTCATTTATCCGTTCGAATCAAGTAGTGGCGTACCACTACACATTCGATAACTATTTATATAGTCCGGCGAGTATTTTACAGTCAGTTTTGTATTTATGAAATGTTTTGTCTTAAACATTAGTTTACCAAAAAAAAAAATAATTATAATTAATATTTGACAAGTTCTAGTATCTTCACCAAAAATGTAGACAATTTGTCTCGACGCCATCTAGTGAGAGAGTTAGCACTTACAATGCCTTTCTCATATAAAATAAAATTGGTTGTTTTCAGGTGAAAAAATGTAACAAGCAGTAATTGTTGAATGAAACACTAGTATATATTGAATTATTTCGAGGATAAGAGATAAGCCGCCATAGCTCAGTGGTCAGAGCTGTCGACCGGAAATCGAAAGGACACGGGTTCAAGTCCCGTTGGCGTCATGTATCTTTTATCATGAGATATTTCAATGTGGATGAGTGTTTCAGGCCAATAATTATTGCTGGTAAAATAATTGTTACCCTTTGTGCTATGCATAAAAAATCTTGTCTTAAACATTAGTTTACCAAAAAAAAAAAAACAATATTTGACAAGTTATAGTATCTTCACCAAAAAATGTAGACAATTTGTTTCGACGCCATCTAGTGAGAGAGTTAGCACTTACAATGCCTTTCTCATATAAAATAAAGTTGGTTGTTTTCAGGTGAAAAAATGTAACAAGCAGTAATTATTGAATGAAACTCTAGTATATATTGAATTATTTCGCGGATAAGAGATACGCCGCCATAGCTCAGTGGTCAGAGCTGTCGACCGGAAATCGAAAGGACACGGGTTCAAGTCCCGTTGGCGTCATGTATCTTTTATCAGGAGATATTTCAATGTGGATGAGTGTTTCAGGCTAATAATTATTGCTTGTAAAATAAGTTAAAACCAATTGGGAACACAATTTTTTCCTATAAGCGTCTTTTAAATATCGTAGTACTGCCATGCTCCTCATCAAATCAGGTCCATTGTATGGTTGTGGTGTATCCTTGCCAATTCATTTTCTATTGACATCTCTAAATGAGTAGTAGAGTAATAACGAAAAAATAAATATATAAGTCAAATACTGTTATCGTTTGTAATGTTAAGCCGAATATTCTCTGATGCGGCGTTTACATTATTTAGTTTGGCCGTATTAGTCTGCAGCCCATTTTTAGTCACCGACTAGTGTTAATAAAAAAAAAGTAAAATTTGTTTATTTTTTTATGTCTTGTTTATATATAGTTCTACTTTTTATAACATACTTGACATCATAATGAATATTCTCTCAACACCTTCTTTAAATTTATTTTGTGCGTATATACTCTTGTATTTGGTGTTTTTATTTGTTATTATTATTCCCTATTTATTTATCAGGTGCCAATATATATTGTTAAAAGAATAACCTATTGTTAAATTTACCTTACTGTTTAAACTGTTATATTCTTTATGTTGTGTACTATTCCCAAGTTAAAAATATCTAAAAGGCATATAAAGTTTTTTTAAACTAAAAAGTATCACAAAAGTATGTACTTACTATTTATTTATGAAAGGTATAAATATTTAAGTAATACGATAAGTAGGAGGGAAACAAAAATAATAATGTAATTAGACGCTAATACAGCTAAAACAGTAGGTTGAATCGTTGACTTCCTTATTGACAATATTTTTTTTCAATAGCGTTGGATGTTGAAAAAAAATAACTATTATTTCCAACAACTTGTTATATTTTCATACAGTAATTTCTTCTAAATGTGTTTTGTGCTTATATTATTGTATTTCATGTTTATATTTAAAAAAATAAAATTATTGTACATGTAATTGTGAGTTTGTTTTTCAGCTTCCTTCTGATAAAACGCTGTGTTGAGAAAATGAGCTGTAAAGTAAAATACTTTAAAGGTCATTTCTTTTTTAGGACAGGGCTTTATCAGGTGGGACCTTGTGGTCTTGGGTGACATTTTACTTATGTTTTAGGCTAATGAATTGGGTTTTCGCTAGGTTCCGAAGCAGAATTAAATTGTCTATGGTTGCGCCTTTTTATTAATTTCCTCTATCCTTTGTCGATGGCGTGGTGTGACGTCGGCGATACGTGGTGTCTACAAATTTGCCAGATCTAAGGTAAAAACTTGACCAAACCAAAAGTATGGAAAGAGGGCGGAGTTATCAATCTATAGATAGTTGATTTATGACTCACCAGTTTTTCAACCGTCAGTCGGCCAGTGGCATCACCCGGTTTTTACTCTCTAATTCTACTTTAGCTCGCTTACACTGTTGAACCCACGAAGTTAAATTTATCTTCCAATACTTGTGATATTTATTAGTAAGTACTTTTGCTTTTATTGGTAAGTACTAATGCTTTTATTAATCACGCTAATCATTTTGGTAGCGGCCGTTATCGGTACACTAAGTTAGCGGATTAGCGGACTCAATAAAAGCTTTACCGGTTTAAATTTACTTATGGTTATAGTTATGATGTGTTATCCGACGATTAACAACGGATCTTTCAACCGATTTCAAATGTCAACTTCAAGGTCAAGATAGTCACAATATGTGTATTCCTATTTCCAAATATGAGTTTCGCATAAGATATCATTGTTTTGACAGAATATTCCAACTAAACAAAATATTAAGCTCATTTAAAATAGGGTTCTGTTACAACTGTGTTCTATTTCAGATATATATTTGAATGGGCTTGAACCAATTATCAAACCCTACGACAGCGGTGTCATGGATCTAGTAAATCCCGAAACTGTTTCCATCAAGACGGAACCAGGGCCCCAGGAAGAAGGCGGAGGAGAAATGCCGTACACGTATATGGATTTCGACCACCCAGATGTGAAGAAGGAATGTTTGCGATATGCGGAGAGTACACAGACAGCCAGTTAGTTGCATTGCTTATGTAAAATAAATTGAATGTTATTATTTCAAGTTTATTGTGGATTGCCATGGCGATAGAACAAAATTTGCTTGTTAACGCCACAAGTTTACCAACTGCTCTCAAGTTCTTGGTGTAATACTATGTTGTGTGGCTAAAGGTAGAAAGGAGGGGATGGATATAGGGAGGTGAAAGGCAGGATGTAGCTGGCTACTCAGATCTTGTCATTTCAATTAATGTTTAAATTGTGAATTGTTTATATTACACCAAGGCGATTCCGAGAATATCTCGTACTCTGGAAGGTGTCACAAGAATAAATTGTGAAATATTATGTATCGATCCAAAAAAAAATTGCTTGCATACGCTTGTATTTTATCATTTCGTTGACTTAAAACAACTCCATACTGAAGGTGCTCTGGAGCAAATGCCTGTTCCTTCCCGAAGCGGACATCCGGGGCCATTCTTATTAATTTCCTTAAAATAACCTTGAACTCTTTTCACCTAATTCTCACTTCAATGATATTTTTTATCATACATATATTAATTTAAAAAAAAATTGTGTTGTTTAACATAGATTATCAATATAGGTACATGTTGTTTTATAGTTTGCATTAATGTGGAGACTGTTACCGTCAAGGCGGAACTCAGAAGACGAGAAGATAATGATGGGGGATTCCCTTGTATGGAAATCGACATAGACCTGCCGGATGTTAAAAGGGAATGCTTAGAACGCGTTGAAAGAAATGACCAGTCCGGTAAAAACAATTTCTTTTCTGTTAATAATTTCTGCCTTTTTATTTTGTTAACATTTTAATCAATTTTCTGTGCTTTCTTACGCTAATTGTAGATATTAAGTCGTAATAAGCCTTAATAATCATATTTTTTTCGATAGATCTGAAGATGCATCCTGCGGAAAAACAATTACCACAATTAAAACAAAAACAACCAACAAACAAAACAATAACAATTATTAAGTCGAATTTTAAAAGGCACTTTCGCACCCGTACAGGAAAAATTCATCATCCGAATGTAACTACTCATGTTCTCTGAAGGGCAATCAGAGGAGCCACATGCTGACTCACAGTGAAAAAAAACCTTTTTCATGTTCTGAGTGCAATTATGCATCTTCTCATAAAAAAAATCTGGAGAGACACATTCGGACTCACAGTAGAGGAAAACCTTTTTCGTGTTCTGAGTGCAGCTATGCATCTTCTATAAAAAGCAATTTGACGAGACACGTTCGGACTCACGGTGGAGAAAAACCTTTTTCCTGTTCTGAGTGCAATTATGCATTTTCTCAAAAACATTATCTGACGAAGCACATGCTGACTCACAGTGGAGAAAAACCTTTTTCATGTTCTGAGTGCAATTACGCATTTTTTAAAAAATGTTATCTGACGAAGCACATGCTGACTCACAGTGGAGAAAAACCTTTTTCATGTTTGGAGTGCAATTATGCATTTTCTCAAAAAAGCAATATGACGACACACATTCGGACTCACAGTGGAGAAAAGCCTTTTTCGTGTTCTGAGTGCAGCTTTAAATCTTTTACAAAAAGCAATCTGACGACACACATTCGGACTCACGGTGGAGAAAAACCTTTTTCATGTTCTGAGTGCAATTATGCATTTTCTCGAAGGAGCACACTGACGACCCACAAGCTGACTCACAGTGGAGAAAAACCTTTTACATGTTCTGAGTGCAGCTATGCATCTTCTATAAAAAGCAATCTGACGAGACATATTCTGACTCAAAGTGGAGAAAAATCTTTTTCATGTTCTGAGTGCAGCTATGCATCTTCCATAAAAAGCAATCTGACGAGCCACATTCTGACGCACAGTGGAGAAAAATCTTTTTCATGTTCTGAGTGCTGCTATGCATCTTCTATAAAAAACAATCTGGCGACACACATTCGGACTCACAGTGGAGAAAAACCTTTTTCATGTTCCGAGTGCAACTATTCATGTTCTCAAAAATCTTATCTGACGAAACACATGCTGACTCACAGTGGAGAAAAACCTTTTTCATGTTTGTAGTTGTTATTTACAGACTTGGTGGTACTCAATAATAGAACGCGTGTTCAAATATAATGTTTATTTACAATTTAGTACGGATTGACTACTTCTATCTTCTGAGCTGTCGGTTGGGAAAAGAGAGCGAGCAGATGCATCCGTCATCTTTTATACCTCGATCTGTCATCTCGCTCTTACACATTCAAATAGCAGGCGTACCACCTAAAACATTTCTTACATCCTCGCCTACTAAAATTGAATGTCCCTAGCTACATATAGTATACCCTATTTCTACATATTTCATATTACAATTTTATTTTATATATTTCATTTTCTAAAAGATTAACACAACATATTTATTTTTAAATTAACTATCATGTGCCGCGTTTCTTTCTGCTTCCCTTCTCTTGTCTCGTCGTCCGTCCACTCCTCCTCCTGGACTGCGAAGTACCCTCATCTTGGACGAAGTCTTCCCTGCCACGGGTTAGACCTGAAACATGGAGGAACAGTATTAGAGACACTTCTATTACGTAACATACCTGAGAGATTTACTTCATCCGTCGACAATTCCATTGTGTCAGACGTACCGAATTCCGGCTTATCTCCCTCCTGCCATGATACATGTAATTTTTTAATCTGGTCTAAATGTCTTTTCCACACCATATTAGACTTGTTAATTTTTATGAAATATATTTTGCTACCTTTTTTTTCAACAATAACCCCAGGAACCCATAACCTATTACCCTGAGCTCTGAAATCTCTAGTCATCACTTTCTGACCTACATTCAAATCTGACTTATTTCTACCCTTATATTGTCTTTTCTGATTGACTTGACTCTGAATAACCTTTTGCTTTACTTCGTGTTGTCGAGTAGAACCTGATCTATTCGTTCTTTCATCAACCTTCCTAGGAATCAGAGAGTCAAATACTGTTCTAATTTTCCTTCCCATTAATAATACAGATGGTTCACACCCTGTTGTTGCATGAACGGTATTTCTATAGTCTGTTAAAAAGTTACCTAACTTTTCTTTATAATCTGAAGGAAATTATAAAAATTTTAAAAAAATGTAAAAATTATTTTTACAAATTTTTTTAAGAAAATTTTTACAGGTTTTAACAGCATTATCAGCTTGCCCATTGCTACTCTGGTGGTTAACTGGACTAGTGATATGTTCTATCCCATTTTTCTTACAAAAATTTTCAAAATCCTCAGAACAAAAACACGTACCATTATCACTAACTAAAGTTGCTGGAAACCCAAATTGTGAAAATAATCTATGAAGTACTTCAATATTTTCTTTTGAAGACAGACTGTTTACTTCTAGACACTCGATCCACTTTGAAGAAGAGTCTACCACAATTAAAAAGTTTTTATTATGTAAGCTACCATGATCAATATGCATCCTGAACCCATACTTCAGGTTCATAAGGCCATACTGCTAATGAACTCTTTTGTGATTCTGGTTTAATTTCTAAACAATCTCTACAATTTTCTGTTATTTTCTCCAAATCTTGATTACACCAGACAAAGCTTTTTGCAATGCCTTTAGTCATAACAACCCCTAAATGAGATCTGTGTAACATCTTTAAAACTTCTTGTCTTAAAGACTCGGGAATAACAACTCTATGTTGATATAAATTACACCCATTTATCAATGACAATTCTAACCTTTTTTTCCAGAAAACTCTAATAAAATTACCATTTTGTGCCTTTTTTTACTGATACTGGCCAACCCTCGATAAGAAATTGTTTTACTTGATTTAAAATTTCGTCCTTTTCGGTCTCACTTCTTATCACGTCTAAAGACAAATTAAACCCGTTATTTTCAAAATAATTAATGTAACCAGACTCTATATTAACTTCACAGCTAACCTTTTCAATTTGACACCTGCTCAGAAAGTCTGAACAATTATTTTTCGACTTTACGTATTCAATCGTAAAATTGAACGATCCTAACATAACTGCATAACGCTGTTATCTTGACGCCGCAATCTTAGGAATTTCTCTATTCTGACCGAAAATTCTGACCAAAGGCTGGTTATCAGCTGGTTACAGCTAAAATAAATTCTCTGCCATACAAATATTGATAAAACTTATTAATCCCAAAAATTATAGCTGTTGCTTCAATATCCAAAATCGAATAATTCTTTTCCTCATTATTTAAAGTTCTGCTTGCGAACCCTATTGGTCTTTCTACGCCATTTTTAAAGACGTGGATTAACGTTGCTCCGACTCCATTCATACTCCCATCCGTGACAAGTTTCACAGGAATATTCTCGTCGAAATGCGTTAAAATCCTATCCGAAGTTAATATTTTTTTTATTATCGCAAAACTGTTTTTTTGTTCCGTACCCCATTGAAACTTAACATCTTTTTTAAGTAAATCGTATAATGGTGACAATATGTTTGCCATGTTTGGAATAAAATTACGATAATAGCTAACCATACCTAACAAACTTCTCAATTTATTTAAATCACTAGGCGCTGATGCGTTAAAAATGGCTTCTTTATTCCGCTGACACGGTTGAATCCCTTGCTCACTTATTTTATAACCTAAAAACTCAATAACTTTTAAATTGAATTCACACTTTTCACTATTCACCGTTAAATTACAACTTTTTAACCTCTCTAAAACGAGACACACGTTTTTTTCTAAGTCGACTTCATCTTCTCCTATCACAATAATATCATCCAAGTAGAACGTCATGTTCCGTAAACCTGATAAATAATTTGCCATTGCTTTAGCAAAAACTGCTGGCGCTGGTGATAACCCAAACACTAACCGTTTATACTGAAATAATCCCAAGTGGGTATTGATTGTTGTGAAACGTCTACACTCCTTTTTCAAAACAAACTGGTTATACGCGAATTTTAGATCAATTTCAGCAAAAACCTTGCCTCCATTCACTTTGGTCAATAATTCATCAATTCTAGGTAACGGATACTTGTCAATTAATAACTGATTATTTACTGTAGATTTATAATCACCACATAATCTAATGCTACCATTTTTCTTGATCACCGGCACAATCGGACTCGCGAAATCACTATATTGAACTTGCTCTATAATACCGTTAGAAAGTAAATTATTTAATTCGCTTTCAACTTTTTCCTTCAAAGCGAACGGCATTACTCTGTGATTACGAAATATCAGAATGGCAGAATCTTTTAACGTTAAATTCACTTTGTACTTGTTAAACTTTCCTAATTTATCCGTAAAAACTTCTGGATTTTTTTTTACTAATCGCTCCTTGAATGTATTTTGTTTTACACAATTAATGATTCCAGTTATTCCCACGTTAAAGAGATTCATGAAATCACGTCCTAAAATGGAAATAGACGAGCTACTGACAACAATAATTTTGAGTCGGTGGCTTAAGCCGTTAAACTCTAGTATCGGTGTGAAAGTACCTACCACACCAATGAGCGTATTGTCAAAACTCCGTAAGCTCACGTTTTCGTGCATTAACTCAATACTGCTGAATTTATTGAAATAACACTCTTCGGGAATTACACTACAAGATGCTCCAAAATCTACCATGAATTTATTATTTATTTCATCGAGTGAAACTTCTATATAATATGGCTCAATACTTAGTACATCACCAACCATTCCATCCGATAACAAAATATTCACGTTTTTACGTGTTGTGTTACCTGTTTACATTGTTTTGCTAAATGACCCTTAGTACCACAAATTTTACATACATAATTTTTGAATCAACATTCTACCGCCGTGTGATTATCATATCCACACACCGTACAATTACGTTTTGTAACTCGATGAGACGGTGAACGTGCCCGATTACTGTTACCGTTTCGCTTGAAACTGTGGGATTGAATGTCTATGGCGGGAATCGTCGGGAGAAGGAATCAGAAGGTATTTGAAGGGAAACACAATTAATTGTTGATCGATTTATTCACGTCTCAGGAGAAGCTCTGAGCGTCAAGTTTAAGTACACTGTTGACCGCGGGACGGGTACGTGGCTTCTGGCGGCGTGGTACGCTGCGCGTTCTCTCCTCCTGGCGGCGCTGTCGTCGCAGTCACGTGATGGTTGGGGCCGTGTGCAAGACCTCCAGGGTTGTCGCAGAAAGGTAGGGTTGCCCCCTACAGTACTCCGCCCCCAGTAGCTGAGTCGGCTTGAGATTGAAGATTGAAGACGCAGCTGCGATACCTTTGAAGTCGGGCGTTGAGGTCGATCAGACAAGGTTATTGTTGAATCGGGTTGTTTGGTGCGCCTTCTTTCAGGATTTGTCTTCTAATCCTATTGCGGCACCATCTCCACGTGAGGTATACTATGCCGGCGGTTACCAAGATGCAGAGTATGACGAGTGTAGAAAGCGAGAAGTGCTGTACGGTCGTATTTCCATCTTGGGTGACAAAGATCTCTTCCTTGGTCTGTTGTGAACCCATTGTTGGTTATTTTCGAACTAAAGATTGTTTGACTAATGCAAGCTATATAATACAGCCTAAGGTACGTACTCAGCGAATTTGTCGGCAGAAGCGATTTTTGCTAAATCTGCTTTTCGTTGTACTCGTGTATATGAAGGGATTCTGCGAAATGCGCTGTGAATGTTTTGTTTATGTAAGCCGTTATCAGCATGATGTCATGCCGTCCATTGTTCTCGAGAATGTTTTGAAATGCCAGGCGTCAGCGCTTATCGGAATGTGGCTTGTACCCGTGTTGTTGATAATAAGTTCAATACAGGGGTAACCAATCGTTGGTTAGTGATCTGTAAGAAAAAATAACAAATAAAATTATCCCAAAAAAATCTTGTCACTTGTCGAGGCGATCCGAGAATCGCACACGTCGGCCTGAGCGTGTTGTGGTGTGAGTTTGATCAGTTTTCTCAAAGGTGTTGGGTGTGGTGTTTGTCGTGTTTGTCGTTGTTGCTGCCATTTCTGTCGGTTCGGAGGTAATGTAGGCTGGTTTTAGTCGGTCGATAGTCACGGTGACTTCTCTGCCTTTAACACGAATCGTATACGTGCGTTCACTGCGGCGAATGACTTCGTGCGGACCACTGTACGGTAGTTGGAGTGGACTTTTTGCCGTGTCGTCTCTCAGGAAGACGTGAGTTGCTGTTGGTAGGTCCTTAAAGATGAATTCTCGCTTTTCACCATGGCGAGTGCCTTCTACTGGCCTTAAATCGTCGAAATGCTGTCTCAGTTCCTTGAGAAAGTTGCCGGTGTCGACTTCGGGTGCTGATGATGGACGTGCAACCAGAAATTCTCCTGGTAGGCGAAGTGGTTTACCATATACCAGTTCGGCCGACGAGGTCGCGAGATCGTCTCTCCAGGCCGCTCTGATGCCCATTAAGACAGTTGGAAGTACTTGTGTCCAGCGGTTACTCTCATGGCATTTGATCGCTGCCTTCAGCTGGCGGTGTAACCGCTCCACCATACCGTTTGCTGCCGGGTGGTACGCGGTGGTCCGTATTTGGGTCGTTCCTGCCAGGTTATTTAATTGCCTGAATAGCTTCGACTCAAACTGCCTTGGTCGGTCGTGATGCGGAGTGGTGTTCCAAATCTGGTTATCCATCCTTCGTAAAATGCGCGTGCTACTGTCTCTGCCTCTTGGTCCTTGATGGGGAATGCCTGCGGCCACCTGGTGAATCTGTCTACGCATGTCAGACAATATCGACATCCCTCTGACATGGGCATGATGACGATGTTCACGTGGACATGCTCGAATCTGGATGCGGTTGTGGGGAAATCTCCAAGAGGTGCTGATACGTGTCTCGATACCTTGCTCCGCTGGCACTGGAGACAGTTACGTGCCCAATTCGTGGTGTCGGCTTTGATGGCTGGCCAGACATAACGTTGAGTCATGAGTTTGGTCGTTGCCCTGATGCCTGGGTGAGCCAGTTGATGAACCGCATTGAATGCTGCCGGTCGAAACTTTTTCGTGACAAAGGGTCTGACTGTTGTTGTGGAGACGTCACAGTAGAGGTCTGCATTGGTACCGGGGATGAGCACCTTTTTGAGCAGATTGGATCCTCCCTGAAGGCAATTCTCTAATTCTACGTCGTTAACTTGGTCCGCTGCCAGCGCTGCGTAGTCCAAAGGAGTATCGATTGCTTCGACTCTGGAGAGGGCATCTGCGACGATGTTATCCTTGCCTGCCACGTGACGTATGTCGGTTGTAAACTGGCTGATGTAGTCCAGGTGTCGGAATTGCCTTGGCGAGCATTTTTCAGCTTTCTGCTGGAAGGCAAAAGTGATTGGTTTGTGATCGTAAACATCGTAAACGTAAAAGATCGTAAACATCCTGCCTTCTACCATGTGCTTGAAGTGTTTGACGGCAAGGTATATCGAAAGAAGTTCTCTGTCGTACGCTCCATATTTTCGTTCGGCTGGGCTGAATTTCTTCGAGAAAAACCCAAGTGGCTCCCAGTTTCCGTTGACGCGCTGCTGAAGTGCGGCTCCAGCTGTGGTGTCAGAAGCGTCGCTAATGATGGATAGAGGAGCTTCGCACTTTGGGTGTGCGATTAAAGTTGCCTGAGCAAGGGCTTCTTTGCATTTGTCAAAGGCTTCTATGGTCTTCGGTGTCCAGGGAACGGGTTGTTTGCCTTTTAGGTTCCCTTGTAGGAAATCGTTGAGTGGTGACTGGTCCTCTGCAGCGTGGGGCAGAAATCTCCTGTAGAAATTTAGTGCTCCCAGAAAGCGTCGAAGATCTTTGATTGTTTGGGGTCGGTTGTAGCTCCTGATCGCTTCCACCTTCTCGGGAAGGGGTGTGGTACCCTTGCTGGACACCAAGTACCCCAGGAACTTGACCTCGTGTACACCGAAGTGGCATTTTGCGACGTTGATGACAACACCGTATTCCTGTAAGCGTTGGAATAATACTTCGAGGTGTGCCATGTGTTCCTCTTCTGATGATGAGGCTATAAGGATGTCATCAATGTAGGCGTAGCAGAAGTCGAGTCCACGCGTGACTTCGTCGATGAAACGTTGGAAGGTTTGGGCTGTGTTGCGGAGGCCGAAGGACATCACGGGGAACTCAAACAGGCCAAACGGTGTGGATATGGCCGTTTTCGGGATATCTTCCTGTGCCACTGGAATTTGGTTGTACGCTCTCACGAGGTCGATGGTGGAGAATATTCGAGTGCCGCTCAACGACTGAGCAAAATCCTGAATGTGGCGAACAGGGTAGCGGTCTGGAATAGTCCTGGCGTTCAGGCTCCGATAATCTCCGCACGGTCGCCATTGGTCGTCTTTCTTGGGTACCATGTGTAGAGGCGATGCCCAACAACTCTCAGAAGGACGAGCTATTCCAAGGTATACCATTGTCTCAAACTCTTTTTTGGCCAGCTTCAACCTGTCGGGGGCAAGGCGGCGTGGTCGTTCGCTTACTGGAGGTCCTGGAGTGGTTCTGATATGGTGCCTAGTCTCGTGTCGAACTTCCCTCCTGGTACCGTCCGGGCGCGTCAGGTCAGGAAATCGTTGCAACAGAATGTGGTAGGGTGACGTACCTGTAACTATCTTTATGGAAGGAGTGTTGTCGTTGCTCCTGGTCCCTGTCGTGGTCAGGTTCGTCACTTGATCGAGTAGTTTTCCATTGCGGACGTCAACTAGCAAGTTGAATTTTGCCAAGAAGTCCACACCGATGATAGGCTTGGAGACATCAGCGATGACGAAACTCCAGGTGAAGTCACGTCTAAGCCCCAAATTGAGGGTAAGTGTCAGGTTTCCGTAAGTGGCGATGGTGCTTCCGTTCGCGGCTGCCAGCTCGTAAGATTGTTTAGGAGGTCGTCCTCGTACTAAGGTCCGTGGGTATACGCACAGGTCCACGCCCGTGTCCACGAGGAATTGTGTGCGTGTTACCCGGTCTGAGACGAAAAGGCGACTTAATTTCGGTGGGCTGCAGGTACTGGTCGCCATCAGTTGTAGCTCTGGGCGTTTCCCTGTGCGTATTTACAGGGCTCCCGGCACCGTTGGGCATTAGCTCCGAACGTTGCGTGGTACCAGCATACGTCCGATGGTTGCGTACCCCTGGCACGACTGCGGCTACGGAAAAGTCGTGACCTAGAGCGGTTATCGCGGCGAACTGGGCTCATATCCCTGGGTTGACGATCCCTGACTTCGAGGGCGGCGATTTTCCCGCGCAGTTCGTCTATCGCATCCATTAAATTTGCCTCCGTGATCGATCTTGGAGAGAAAACTTCGCTGGCGGAGGGCATTGTCGCAAGGTCGTCGATGGCATCGGCGAGGTTAGCCATTTTATCCAGCGGGGTGTCCTGTTGTGTGGCGAGGACCACCCGTGTGCTGTGAGGTAGTCGGCCCATCCACAGAGTCCTCAATACTTCGTCAGACACTGTGTTGCCGGCGAGGGTGCGTAGGTGCCGGAGGAACTGGGACGGCCGCCGGTCTCCTCGTTCCTCGTGCTCCAGGAGTCTCCTCGTCTTCTGCTCTTGCGTGACACTGAGGCGTTTAATGAGCTCACTCTTGAGCAAAGCGTAGGCTCCGACATCCGGTGGTGCCACTATTATGTCTCGCACTTCCTGGGCGTAAGCTGGGTCTAGGGCTCCCAGGACGAAACCGAACTTGGAGGCATCTACAGTCACCCTTGCCGCCTCGAAACTGCGCTCTACCATCGCGAACCACAGTTCCGGATCCGTTGGGCAAAAAGGCGGGATGCGAACTGCCACGCGATCCACTTCCGGCGCGGCGGTAGGTGCGGGCGTGGGTTTAGATGCGGCCGTGGCGGTCGGTGCGGGGGTGAGGGGTTCTGTCGGCTCAGGCGGCACGCTGCCGCCTTGTTGCGTCATCTTTTTGCTGCACAAAATCACTCACTTAATCAATATACAACTGATGTAAAATGTTCGTCTGATACTCCTGACGCAGTGATCGTCTCTTTGGCACTCGGGAATGCGCCAGGAGGAAAGTTCAGATGATTACACTTCACTAGATCGCGTGTTCACTGTCGGAAGGTCACCAATGTGGGATTGAATGTCTATGGCGGGAATCGTCGGGAGAAGGAATCAGAAGGTATTTGAAGGGAAACACAATTAATTGTTGATCGATTTATTCACGTCTCAGGAGAAGCTCTGAGCGTCAAGTTTAAGTACACTGTTGACCGCGGGACGGGTACGTGGCTTCTGGCGGCGTGGTACGCTGCGCGTTCTCTCCTCCTGGCGGCGCTGTCGTCGCAGTCACGTGATGGTTGGGGCCGTGTGCAAGACCTCCAGGGTTGTCGCAGAAAGGTAGGGTTGCCCCCTACAAAACTATATCCATCTCTGTTTTTCACATGCGTATTAGGTGAGACACGACCTCCGCCGACTTTTACATTAGCTAAAACTCTGTTATCAGCTGATTGAGATTGAGTTGAAGCTACAAGTTCAATACACTCTGCTACTTGCACACATTTTTCGAAAATATATGACTCACTATCGAGAAATAATTTTTCTCTAATCTTACCGGGTTTAAAACCTAATACAAAGAAATCCCTTAATTTCTCTGATAAACTATTCCCGAATTTGCAATTGCTAGAAAGAGATTTTAACCACTGGAACGATTTCGGTCGAAAAATCGACCACTTTTATTTTTCTGCGATTGATATCGGTCCAAAAATGGACCGATTTTTCTACCATTCGTAAAATATTTATTGTAATTATTTAAAACGCTTCCTTGGCCAGCTACTTGTTTTATCGAATAGCTGATAATATATTCTCTTTGTCTATGAACTTATCCGTTGTCTTTGAAGTGATATTTAACGAGTTTTCGCGGTTTTATAAGGCGTCCTGTCAAAAAACAAAACCATAAATTTTTAACATTCACGAAATTTTGGACTCTTCCTAAAATGCCGTAAGTAATTAATTTATTGGGTTTTTAACGCATAATTATATATTTGTGTTATTGTGATTGACTTATCTATCTTTGAAATGCGTTTTTAATTAGTTTGTTTCTAATATATTGTTTTGGTTGAAGTTTTTGTGTAAGAATACGTCAACTGAAGACGTCATCTGTTTTTGATTTACAATAATGTCTTATATACTGCACTCGCGCATTTGAAATATAGATATTCCATCACAGTGATTCAAAACAAAGAGATATATATAAGTTTTATTTGAATTGGTTCATTATTAATACAGATATTTGTTAACCAATTATTTTAAGTCATATGTCAAAAAGTTGACTCTTTTTTACATGTAAAATGGTGTAAAGCCTTCGTCACACAATAAAAATTTAGTAATTTAGTTGTATAATTAATTAATTTCTTCACTTTTACCAAATTTGTGCAGAAACAAATGTCGTCCAGGGAAAGGGAGCACTCCACGACCCAATAATTATTTTCAAATTTTATATTAGTGCAATATTTAACAAAATTTAAACATTTAAGTACTTACATTAAGTGTTTTCAATTTAAAATATATAGAGTGGTGCTGACTGCAAGAGGAGGCAGAGGAAGAGGGAGAGGTGGGGTACGAGCTGGTGCCAGACTACCTGCACGTGGACGTCAACGCAGAGCTGCAATTGCAGCCTCGTCTGGAGTGTTAGTATTTTTTAATGTTTTTTTATGAAAGTACTTTGCTGTGGCCGTTGAACTCATCATATATTTGTATTTATTTAAACAGCGACCCTGCTTTGCTACTGGTGCGAGAGGATCGCGTCAAGGCCCTAAAGGCTGTTAGGGCCCTGCCTGCTTCCTTCCGGCTAGAGCTGGAAAGCCGAAAATTCAAGAAGCAGGCGGCGCGCATTTTGCTCCCTACCGCACCTCCAAGAAAAACTAAACAAAAGTAAGCAATCGTATTTAGATGCTTGATACAATATTATTGTTTTTTCCTGACAGCGTTCCACTCTTACAGTGATAGTTGGTAAGATCAGCGCTCTGTGCATTTGGCACATTCAGTGCATATTTTACAGAGTTCTAATTTTATTGTTTATTTACATACTGTACTTACTGTTTCACACGTGAATGAGAACAATTTATATGATTTATGTAAATGTTTTCAGAATTCCATCTCCGGAGAGAACAACGTGTCCCTTTTCACAAGGGACGCCTTCACCGTTGCCACGACCCGTACCACCACCGTGGATGTCCACTCCCGCACAGATCCAATCAACGGCTCCCAATGCACCAATTATGCCTATCCGTGCAGCATCTCCCGAGCCGTTACCTGGGACATCGCGGAGTGGGGAACTCTTCTCTCCGGAGGCCCGCTATCACAGCGAGCTGTGGGTGGACGTGCCATTCTACCAAGAATTATCGGCGTTTGGGAACGGTGAGTTTATTTTTTAAAATGTCATACCAGGGGCTCAATATAAAATCAATTATCTATATTTTATATTGATATCTTTAGCACAGTTTCACTGTTGGTATATTGGCAGGAAATAAGCATAGTACTTAAAAATTCCACATAACAAACATACAAAATGTATTGTTGTTATGACGTGGATGCATCATTACACATCTTTTTTTTTCTGTAACGGGTATTGCAGAGTGAGAAATAAGACATGCCGAACTTCTTTGCGAGGATTACATTTGATTCACCGGCTTCTAAACGGTGTAATACAGCATTTTTTTCTTAAATTGAAAAAACACTTTCGCTTCACGGGACTCATTGTGTCGAGCTTCCTAGTCAAAAGCGAGGCTGTATTGGTAGGTGGGTTTTGTAACCGGACAAATTATCATTAAAATAGGTCGCTTTACGTAGTTGGTCACTTTAAACGGATACGTTTTCCTACTAAAAGTTATGAAACCTTACTAGAGTTTACATTATCGTCACTTAAAACAGTAGACCGTTAAATGCAAAGTCATTATATCCAAATTCTACTGTAAATTTGTGTTTTCTTTTATTTCAGAGTCAGACATGGGCAGTAACGTGGACGAGGCAGCTGTACTAGAAGAGTCTGTACTTGGAAACCGTGAGTTATAAAACTAACTAACTTACCTTCACGCCATTTCGGTAGGCAGAGAGGATGAACCACCATGCAACTCGATCTTGGCACACACACTCTTTTCTTCATTCCATACCTACCTGACTGTGCTATTCTGACTCCTGACATAGCCCGCCTCAAGTATTTGATTAACTTTTTATTTATTTTTTTATATGAATACCTCACAAGAGCCTCATCTGGAGCCAGTGAGACTATGGCATCCTCAATCGGGGTATGTTGTGAGGCTGAAGGTAGCGGGGAGGGGAAGGAGGTGTGGAAGAGGGAGGTGGAAAAGTACCTGGCTATTCAGAACTGGTCACCAAACACGGCTAAAACCATTTCAAGCAACGTTTCAATTCTGAATGGGGTCTTACACCAGGGCGATACTATGGGTATCTTCCACTCTGGAACGTGCCGCAAATATAATATATATTATTTTAAATGAATTTTGTGTGAAAATAACACTAATTATTCAAATATAATTTATTTGATTTGATCCCGCGACCATCGTATTGCGAGTCATAAGCCGTACCAGAGGCAGTGGGTTATCGTAATATAGACACATTAAATTAATTTGGGTTTTCTGTTGTTTCAGAAATGGACAGATCGAGCGACGAGGATGACGAAGCGAGTGACGTCGACCACGAAGAGAGCGATGAGGATACCTTCTGCATGCCACCAATACCTTATCATAATATTATCAACGTTTCACCTAACTCCGCTATGGCCATAGACTTTAGTAGACAAGACCAGGTAGATAGTGAGGCAATGCGTTCGATTCTGCCGCCTGAAGGTTACTCTTTCGATTGGTCTAAAGATATCTTACGTTTTACTGGGATAAGGGAGACTTTCACAGGCACGCCGGGACCAACTTTCAATACCGACGAAATGGGCAAACCTGTGGATGCCTTTCTTAAAATCTTTGATGCAGATTTCGTTGAACTGATCGCGAGAGAGACCAACAGGTATGCAGATCAATGGATTGCGAAAAAACAATTTAAGCGTCATGCGCGTACCAATAAATGGGCTCCCACGAATAAAGAGGAAATGTATGTATTCTTGGCAATTTTAATGTATCAAGGTATTAGTCCCCTTCCTGTTGAAAAAGACTACTTCTATTCAAAAAAACTCACCGCCATGCCTTATTTCAGCCGAGCCATGGATTATAATCGTTTTCTTCTAATTAAAAAGTTCCTTCACTTCACCAACAATGAAAGTCTTTCTTCTGATGCACCATTATCTGTGCGAAGGTTACAAAAGATTCAACCCGTCTTGGACCACCTCTCAAATAAGTTTGAGACTTTATACCTGCCCGAGCAAGACATCTCTCTGGATGAATCCTTACTCTGCTATAAAGGCCGTTTGGGATTCGTCCAGATGATCAAAACCAAAGCGGCCAGTGCGGGTATAAAGTCTTACGAGCTTTGTGAGTCCAAGTCTGGCTATCTTTGGAAATTCCAAATTTATACGGGGAAGACCATTTCCAGACAGGCTGAATCGACAAATCCAGACCAGGAAGATATGACGGAAGACATAACGGAAGATATGACGGACGACATGACACAGGCCAACTTTTTGGGTGCTCACAATATCTGCCCAGTTGGGGCCACTGCAAAGATAGTATACGACCTGGCCAGCCCTCTGTTTAACAAGGGGTATACATTAATAATGGACAATTTTTATAATAGTCCATTATTGGCACGATGCCTCAAAAGAAATGGGATGGACTGCATGGGCACATTGCGGTTAAACCGAGAATTTGTGCCCTCTGCATTTAAGTCCCATCTCCGGTCCAAACTGAGGGAAGGTGAGGTTGTATACTCGAACTGCGGGGACCTCAATGTAATGGTTTGGTTGGACAAAAACCTGGTAAGTATGTTGTCCACCTACCATAAGGCAGAAATCGGGGCAGTTGAAAAGTTTGGTACCTGGACTTACAAACCTCAACTCGTACTAGACTATAACAAGGTAATGGGGGGGGTTGACCGAAAAGATCAGCTTTTGTCAGGCTTCCCCATTGAACGACAGCGAAACCTGGTCTGGTACAAGAAGCTTTTCAGGAGACTACTAAGCGTTTCGGTGCAGAATGCGTATATATTGTACGGCTCAAAGCTCCGCAAGGAAAATAAACGCATTTTGTACCGAAACTTCAGGAGTGAGGTTGCGGATGAACTCCTTCTGCTGTTCTGTCGTAGTCAAATTGACACGACTGTGCGGACCATTGGCCTAATAGCTGAAGGAAAGACTCTGCGACCTATCCTGAAAGGCAACCACTTCGTGGTCCGTAGCGGGAAAAAGGTGAAATGTGCCTGGTGCAACATAAATAACATTTTCAAAAGGACCCTTACAAAGTGTGATGTGTGTGATGTGGCATTATGCTATGATTGCATGAAGCCATATCACACTACAATATAGATTTGCTGAGGGTTTTTTTTTATTTCATTTTTTTCTTTTTTGGTTTTTTAGTTATGAAATTCTAATTTATAAATTTAATTAAATTTGTTTGAACATCAATTATGATGGCCTGGATGGCTGGACTTATAATCATTTCTTTCCGCATACTCACGTCTCATGTTATGTTGTCCTCAAAGGTTCTATATGATAAGGTTCGGTGGACATTTAATATGTATATTTCAATTCTGATCATTGAAATATGCATGTTAACAAATGTACAGGTTTTCTCATTTTTCCCTGTTTATTGTACACATTAAATAACTCGTTTTATTTTTATGTCTTAATTATATTTTGTCAATTTTTCTGTAAAGATGCTTTTCCAGATCTAGTCACTGAACATAACTAAGCCAATTCAAGCAATGTTCAATTCTGAATGGTGGTCCCTCACCAGAGCGATACTCAGAATCTCACTCTATAGCGAGGCACAATGATATTATTATGTATTGATTTTCTTAAATTATGAATAAACCAATAAACTGAATACATTTTTATTATGACAAAAGGTGTAAACAATGTTTAAATCAATATACTGCTCTTTCATTGTAACCATACAACTGTAATATTGATTTTAAAGGATATTAGGGCTTAATAAATAAATCAATTATTGGTTCCATCAATTATTTTCCCTCCCCCATTTTTTTTCGATACCTTTGCGTTTAGATATAAAATTATCACTATGATTTTATTTGAAATTCTACGGTCATACAAAGGTTTGATATATATATACAAATTTATCATCATTTTACATATTCCGATTTACCCTATGTAGATTGACCTTAAGGTAGCTGTCAGAAGTGATTTTTGGTCAAATATTGGTGAATTTCATCAACTTTCAAAGTATCCCCCTGAAATATTGGCAATGTTTATATCTATGATATATATCTCACTTTAAGCCTTATTTCCTCGTTTTGCACGTAATATAAAAACATGGTTACAAATCTCCAGTTCTAATTTACAATTATTTAAAAAGTAGCACCATGATTTTGACATCGTGAAATAGGCTCTCTGTATAATTCATCAAATGAATAAAATAAAGCCAACACGGCGACTATGCTTATTAATAATTGTAGACAGTTAATGTATCTTCCTAACGTTATACCAGTTTTTGTGGTAAATTTATTATATAATATAATACAGTGATTTCAATTTTGACGCGTCACGCACTCAAATTTTACAAAATTATTTTCTGACCAAACTTTTGAAGAGATCTTAACATGCAAAAAAATATTTTTCTATTACATTCTTGCATCTGTGATTATCAAACAGGCCATAGAGAACATAAAAACGTAGAAAATATTCTATAAAGATTTTTAAAACTGCCACTGGCGGCAATTTCAAATCACAAAAACGCAAATTTCGCGCATTTATAAAGTTTAAGATTTTTTAATAATTTATCTATCAATTCTAAAAATATAGAATAATTATTAAAATATAGGTGAATTCATTGGCTGTATAGCACTATAATCAGTTTTATGTTTCCGTATTAAAATTCGGAGGTTTGATTTTTTTAATGTTGGCGGAAAATATTCAAAATCGTCGCCAAAAAACCGCGAGCAATCGGAGAAAAAAGTTTTTTGACGCGCGATCGTTCGAGTGGTTAAACGAACAGCAAAATCGCGAGCTGATTCGTCATTCCTTTGTTTAGCTGAATAGAACTGTGATCTTTCTTCAAAAAAACATTTTGTCGTACAACAATATTCGTTGAGCTTAGATATCAAATCTTTTAAATCAACCTCTGTTACTTTTTTTGGAATGCACAAATTTACCAGTAGAGAAAAACAATCATCTTGCAAAGCATTTAGGAAAATAGCTCTTTTTTATCATCCGATGCGTACTTTTCATCATTCACAAGGAGGTACTGCTCGAGACGGACCTTGAAGTTCTCCCAGTTACCGTCACGCAAACTGAAGGACCCCAATCCTGACTCCATGCTTCCTCTACCCAGAAGGTACCCACAAGACAAGAAAAGAAAAACAGAAAAAAACTTCCCAATGAGATTTCTCCGCTCTCCAATCTGCTCCTTGGACCCTCTCAGGAAACCGCTCCTTGACCCTAGTTGGCTGGATGGCTCTTTCCAGACCGCTCCTAAGACCTGGTAACACCGATCCTTGACCCTCGGTGCTGCTGATGGCTGCCCCAGACCACTCTTGTGGCCCGGACCCCTCCGATCCTTCGACCCTCGGAGATGCTGCCGCTTGACGCCCTGGACCCTCCCGTGCTTCCCCCTTCCGAGAAGCTGGCTGGCTCCAGTGGCTTCTTCTTCTTCACTCCTTTCAGTGAAGAACAACAATTTCGGTCCGGCCTTTTTTACCGACCCGAACAATATGTTGCAATCCGAGCTTATTCCGACAATATAGCGTATTTTTTTTTTCGTGCGAAATCTCGCGCGTCGATTCTTTTTATCGATGTTTTTACGATTTCCGTAGGCTGCGCCACTTTATTTACAGACTTGGTGGTACTCAATAATAGAACGCGTGTTGAAATATAATGTTTATTAACAATTTAGTACGGATTGACTACTTCTATCTTCTGAGCTGTCGGTTGGGAAAAGAGAGCGAGCAGATGCATCCGTCATCTTTTATACCTCGATCTGTCATCTCGCTCTTACACATTCAAAAAGCAGGCGTACCACCTAAAACCTTTCTTACAGTAGTGCAATTATGCATTTTCTCCAAAAAGCAATCTGACGACACACATTCGGACTCACAGTGGAGAAAAACCTTTTTCATGTTCTGAGTGCAATTCTGGATCTTCTTAAAAAAGCCATCTGACGAGACACATTCTGACTCACTGTGAAACTCGAAAGGGAAATTTGAGGACACGTTTTAATTCACAGAAAAGTCAGGAAATGAGTTTTCATGTTCCTCATGGAACTATCAATATTCTCGAAAGCGTTTTCTAATGAACCACATGCTTACTCAGAGTTTCCGGACAACATTTTTATTTTAAAATTTCAACAACACAAATACTAACAAAATTCTCTATGTAATGCAAAATAATAGTACACACGAAAAAAATTGCAGTTGTTAGTAAAGTTAAGGTTTAAAAGCTTTATTTTATTTGATATTCTCGAAAGCAAATCCGACTCTCACACAGCTCGTGCATCTTAGAACATTAAAGGTGTATCTAAATTTCCAAGAAAAAATTACAATACGGGCAACGAGAAAGAAACGATGGATGTGTTGAAGAACGATGGTTCCAGCGAATTGGTCGCGGTTTAGTGAAACCTGAACTCAACGACCGACATTTCGCAAAAAGATCATAAATATCCAGTCCAAGCTATCCTGGTTTAATAGCCCGAATCGATATAACTTTACTACATCGCAAACAATTGGCTGACTCTCGGAGTGAACTCAAGACTAAGATATTGAATGATGAAACTGATCTCACAAACAGATAATATATACATTCATTATCAAAGTCTCGCTAATTACAGCGGACGCAATGTAACTGATGGTACCGAAACCTGAAATGGACCTATTACGCTCAATTAAATATGTTATTTATAATTGTTTTTTTAAAAACATCTTCTGAAAGTAAAGCAAAATGTGTAAATGATTATTAACATTGTTAATTTTATATTTGGAATCTGTTTATAACATTTCATTTGTATTCTATAGAAGAGGAACATTAAAAAATCAATAGCAGTGAAAACTAATTGTATGAATTATTTTCGTTAACATTTATTATACTCTGTAATACTATTATACTGTAAATTGATTAATTATTTAACAAATAAAGAAGAGAGAGAACGTTCGTGAGCGGCTCCCCCACCTCAACAAGGTTTCACTTCAAAAATGCCACAGCCGAGAATCGAACCTCGCTTAACTGATTGAAAGCCAACCACGCTGAGCACCAACTGTAAGCAAAGCCGCATAAATTGATTATATTATGTAGGTTCTGAAAATATGAGAGCTTGTTATGTTTTATAATGTTACCTACATCACACCCAAAATATAATATATTTTTAAAAATAATGTACAATGTACAGAAATAGAATCCCACACAAGATCGCGTAGTGCGCTCTAGCGAACGGATATTTTATCAGAGGGAGATAGTTTTAATTTTTTTTTCTGTAAATCATTACATATTATCAAAATAAATAAATTAATTAAATAAATGTAATACAATTATCATAATATACGGATTAGATAATAATTTTAATCCAACACAATAACGCAAAGCGCGCTCTAGCGGAGTAATGTTTTATCACAGTGAGATAAGTGTTTTTATTATTTTGCAATATTATTTTCTTTTAAAAAATGTTCTGACCTACTAAAAAATAAGATATTGAATGAAAAAGGCGTTAAAAACAAAAAAATAATGTGCGATGGCCGAGAATCGAACTCGGATCAACTGCTTGGAAGGCAACTATGCTGACCATTACACCACCAACGCCAGTTGTCGGGATGAGCTAAGAAGCATTTATATGTTACTTCAAAACTTTGACTAGATCAAATGAACTTTAATCGGTGGTCCCGCATTTTCGTTTCGGTCATGAGTCGGTTTTACTCCGGTCCTCGAAATTGCATGACGCGCGTAAAGAAGTTTCACTTCAAAAAAATTAAAAATATATATTTATCTATTAATTTGTGTTTGGTGCATCAGATATCAAATTGGAACTTAAAGATCAACAATTAGCCCGGACGATTCTAATTAACAATACAAAATTAAAGGACGGTCTTAAAGCCAGTAATGATCAAACTCTCCAACAACGGCGGCAATTGATAATGCTTCGTGAAGAACTGGATTCCAGGAAGAAAAATGGCAAATGAAACTTAACAATAAAGTATTTTAACTCCAGCCCTAAAATAGTCGAGATGCAGCTTAATGGTTCTCCACTAGTTACAAAAAACGGTTTATTTCACACATGCATAATAACCTAGTTAATAACTTTATTTATTGTTTTTGTGTTTAATTCGTAGAACTCCATTTAATTTTTTTTTAAATATAATTAAAATCAAATTTAATAAAATAATAATTTATTTCTGCAAGTTCTCGTTGAACTTAATAACTAAATTATTAAATTTGATTTTAATTAAATTAAAAAAATATATATATATTTTATGGTGAATTATCAAAATGTTATAGGATTACGCACGAAGGTGGGTGGTCGGGATCTGCTTGTTTGTAACTGGGGCTAAACTGTTTTTCTAGGCTGTCTGCGAAAGATTCGGCTTTGTCGAGTGCGTCAAAAACTAGTCCGTTTTCAGCGTGTATTGGGTGGTTTGGGGTCGGTGTAGATTTTAATTGTCTTGATAAGCGCCAGAGGGAGCCGTCCCTTGGGTTAATTTCTTGTATTTTTTTGTTCCAGGATAAGTTGTTGTTTTCTGAGAGTCTTTGTCTAATTTGTTTTTGTAGTCTATTAATGGCAGTCTTTATTCTGGGGTCTGGTGTTCTAGTGTAGCGTCGTTTGAGAAAGTTTTTGTTGGAGATGAGGTCGGCTATGTCTTTTGGTAAGTCGTCGGTCGGGCTGTAGGGGAGGCGTACGGGTAAAGGTTTGGATGCGTCATTTATGGCGGTGCGTATTTTGAGGGCGAGGTTGTCAACCGCAGAGTCGAGTTCGTCGGTGCTATTAATGTTTGATTTTATGGTAACGTTTTCGTCCACTTTCTGCATAAAGGCCGTCCAATCAGTTTTTTGTTTGGCTTTGGAGGGGGGGGGGGGGGGTTGGAGAATTTATGTAGGGTTAACAGCACGGGGTTGTGGTCGGAGGAGAGTTCGTTTACGGTTTGTATGCTGTACGCCCAGGATGATTTGTGTATGAGGGCGATATCTAGTAAGTCTGGGTGTGGCCACGTGACGGGAAATGTGTGGGACTCACGGGGCCGGCGACTCCTAGATCGGGATGGGAAATGGCGAATTTGTGAAGGATTCTTCCGTTTTTGTTAGTGCGCCTACTATTCCAGTCGGAGTGCTTCGAGTTGAAGTCTCCGGCTAGAATAGTAGGGGTGGGGCCATCAAGATTCAACTCGAGATCTTTAGGATCTATTTCCTTTTGGGGGGGGGGTTGTATATTGAGTTGATTCTTAATGGACCGGAAGATTTTGTGAAGATGGTAATGGAGGTGCTCTCTAATGTAGAGAGGGTGGGTGAAGTATTGTGTTTGTGTGTGATTTTATTGTTCACGTAGATGGCTGTGCCACCACCTCGTGAGTGTAACCGGTCGTTCTTGTACAGTGTGAAGTTGGCGATTTTTGGTGCTTGTGCGGCTGTGAAGTGTGTTTCGTTTATGAGTAGTATGTCTAATTTGTGTGTGTTTGTGAATAGGCGAGCTTCGAGCAGGTTTTTGTCGAAACCATTGGCATTCCAGAATGCCAAACGGAGCGCGTGGGGCTGGGTGGTGGTGTTAGCCATAATTTAATTTTAAAAAAGGGCAATAATCTGGGGGACTGCAGAGAGCAGTATGCTAATATAATCTGAGGGGTTTTTGGCTGAGAGAAATTTCGGTATGAGGTCGGCGATGAGTTCGCCGATTTTTTGAATATTTAATTTTTTCAGGAAATCTGTGAATGAGAATGGTGCTGGATTTATTGGGGGGGGGGGGGTGTTTGAAGAACCTGAGGGGTTGCGGGTGGGGGGCGGGTTCATGGACTGGGCGTAGGAGATGGAGGGGTTGGTGGGGTTGGATGTAAAGGTGACTTGTGGGTTTACCTCAGGTCGGCGAGCGTAGCGGGTGGAAGGTGCGGGGCGCTTTGGGCAGCCCTGGAAGTTGGCGGGGTGGGGTCCGCCGCAGTTGGTACATATGGCGTCTCCGTCCTCCCGCTTGTGGGAGCAGGTGGCTGAGAGGTGGTTTTGGTGTGCTGAGAGGTGGGGGCAGGTGGCAGCCCATCGCGGAGTGCCCGAAAAGCTGGCAGCGGTGGCACTGGGTGGGGGCGGTTTTAAGGTTTAGGTATTCGACTTTAATGCGCAGCTGGAAAAGTGACTCTAGTTCGAAAATTTTTCGTCCGGCTTCACCTTGGTTCAGCTGGACGAGAACCAGAGGGGCCGCAAGTCGGTTTGGACCTGAGCGCATGCGGGTGACGCTGATAACGGGGAGGTTGAGCTCTTCTAGCTCTTCTTTTATTTCCTCGGTGGAAGTAGGTGGAGGTATCCCGCGCAGGACTGCTTTCGTAGTCTTGTCTTCGTATAGTTGAAAAGTGTGGAAGGGCACTTGGAATTCATCGAGGAGACGGGTGGCTGTACGGAAGCTGGCAGAGTCTTCTGTGTTGAGGACGTAGCCTGTCGGGATTGCCTTTGAGTTAGCTACTTTAACCCCGGCTGCCTGTAGTTTCTGGCGCATCGAGTTCCAATTTGTTGTAGTCCGGATGATTATTGGTGGAATTTTCACCTTGAAAATTTTCGGGGCGGCGGTGGGGTCCGAGTCTGTGGTCTTTGAACCTGCTGTCGAGATCGTGTCGCTTGTCGTTGAGGCTGGGAGCGCGAGGACTTCGAAGCGGTTATATGAAGTGGATGCGATCGGTGAGGTGGGGCGAGGAGAGTTTGCGTTCCTCCTTTTGTTGTTACTTGTTTTCCCGTAGGGAGTGATCCAGGGTGGCGGCGGGAAGTTTGAGTCCTGTTCGTAGTCCTCCTGGGTGGTGACGGGCGCAGCCTGAGACGGGAAGAGGGAAGTAACGTCCCCGATGTCGAAGTCGTCTGCGGAGTTTTCATAGATTGTTGATTTGGCGGTGGAGCGGGGGTCTTGTTGCGAAGCATTTGTGCTTTTTGTGTATGGTATTGTTTTTAGGTATTCGATGAGGGCCTCTCTGGATGGGTTGAGGTTCCTCAGACCGGCTATTGTTTGTTCCATTTTTTTTCACTTGTTGTTTATTTCACTTATAACAATTACAATAATACATGTTACAATAATACATGTAACAATAATACATGTAAAAATAATGCACTTTGTCTGGGTTGCACTTTTTTTTGTAACAATAATGCACTTTGTCTGGGTTGCACTTTTTATGTAACAATAATACATGTAACAATAATACGTGAAATTAGAATTTTGTCTGATTGTTTCATTCACTTTGATAATAATAATAATACATGTAACAATAATACATGTAACAAAAATAAAATTAACCCCATTATTATTAGCTTTTTGGAAAATATTATGTCCTTTTGGAATACCAATTTACTTATCAATTTAAAAGGTAAGAAAATAGTAATACCGGGCATTTCAATTAAAAAAAAAATTTTATATTACAACAATACTCTTCTGACAGTACAAACATATTTTGATCTACTCCTGTCAAAATTAAACATTTAAACTAATTACAGTGAATTATTACACATAAATATTATCGAATATTAACAAGCAGCACTTATTTACTAACATAGCAGTATTTAGCATTGGAAGAACTTGTGTACTGTGTCAACAAAAGCAAAAATAAATCATCGACTCCCAACAGTGATAAGCAGTGAATAGTGAATTTTTAAACGTTTCACAATGGATGTGCAAAATTTCATCTCCAAAGCAGAAATAGCTGTCAATGCCTTAAATAAAGTACTTTTTGATCCGGCCAACAAATTTAACAAGGATCAAATCTCTAAAATTTCCCCAATTGCATGTGAAATTTTAAGTGCCATAAGTACCATGTCTTCAGCTGTAGCATCCAAAACTGCTAATTTAGAAGGTGAATTGCGTGCATACAAGGATATTAGAGCAAATCCTTCGCAAAACAACTTTAATATTTGCGAGGCAATTTCGGAAATGAATGAACAACAAGTGCGATCTAAAAATATTATTATTTGCAATGTGCCCGAAAGCATTAAAGCGACAGAAGCTGGCAGGATCTTGGATGACCAGGCAGCTGTCACCAGTATAATCGGTGAAATCGACAATTCAGCAAATGAAAATATTTCTAAATTTTATAGGGTTGGAAAATTATTAAATGACAAGCCTAGACCAATAAAAATAGAACTACAAAATTCAACACAATCCAGAAATATTCTAAGCAAACGAAGTCTTCTCAAGAACAATGTCAGAATTTACCCCGACTCAACACCGGCGCAACAAAAATTTCTGAGCGATCTGAGGGTTCAGCTGGAAAAAAGGAAAGAAAATGGTGAAGATGTCACCATAAAATACATTAACTCCACCCCCCGAATCGTGCTGAATCGACCAAAAAACTAGGAAGTTACAAAAATATTCAAGAAATCCCACCTAACCGAACCAGAACCATAAAAATCTATTATCAAAACATCCGCGGACTGCGATCAAAACTCGATGACCTACAAGCAGCTCTACCTTCTCATCATCATGACATAATTATACTTACGGAAACCTGTCTAAACTCGGAAATCAAATCGACTGAACTCGGTCTTACTAACTACAAAGTATTTCGTTGCGATAGAAACGTCAGATCAAGTTCCAAGGTGGAGGAGTTTTAATTGCAATAAAACAGAAGTTGTCAGCAAGAAAATTAACCACGAAACACAATTACATCGAACATATTTTTGTGCAAATAACGACTCCTCTCGAGAAAATTATATTTGGAACGGCCTATCTACCACCACTTTCTGACCCTCAGTCATATAGAAACCACTGTCAAGACATCGAAACAATTTCATCAAAATATCCTGACTCGAAAATTGTTATTCTTGGGGATTATAACTTACCAAACTTAATATGGAAAGCAAATAACTGTGGTCTCATCATAAACGAAAGTGAAAACGATCGTGCACGTGAAATTTTGGACATGGTAAACTTTCTAAACTTTCATCAACATAATTTTATATTTAACAGTAACAATCGCTTATTAGACTTAGCTTTATCAAACTATCCTAAAATGTCTGTTGAACTCTCAAATGATCCACTTCTACCTAAAGATAATCATCATCCTCCCCTATACATTAAATTAAATATGATATGTGATAATGAAAGGAAACCTTCACAAAGCGTCCTAAACTTTAAACGAGCCGACTTCGACTCAATTAACTCCCATTTCTCAAATACAGACCGGTCTTTTTTATCCGATGAAAGCGTTGATGAATCGTTAGATAAACTTTATTTATATTTTTCTAATACTATTGAATCCTATGTACCTTTTTACACATCAAGAAGCTATACCTACCCGGTTTGGTTTTCATCAGAGCTTACAGCCTCTCTTCAGCAAAAAAAGAGTCAACACAAAAAATTCAAACAAAGTAAATCCATAAATGATTATATAATCTTTAGCGAAACTAGGAAAAAATGTAAAGATCTTTCCAAACAATGTTACAAAATGTACATAACCTCTGTCGAGGACACTGTCTTTAAATCCAAAAACCTTTGGAAATTTCTTAAAAAAATGAACAATGAAAACACAGACTACCCGCCAATAATGCATATGAATGGAATCAGTGCAAACAATACACAGGATATTGTAAACCTTTTTTCGGAATTCTTCAAAAATGTATATGATGAAGACACTCCAGATGATAAAATACCCGAATACAAATTTAATATGACCACAAACTTAACAAACTGCCAAATCAGACAAAAGTGTTGCGAACAAAAATTACTTTCCTTAGACACTGACAAATCCGCTGGCCCAGACAACATTCCACCAATATTCCTCAAAAAATGCTCTAATACATTATCTAAACCACTCACATTACTATTTAACCGTCTCTTGACCCTTGGACATTTTCGAGACCGCTGTAAATCTAGCTTCATTACACCGATCTACAAAAAAGGAGACGATACTGACATAGCTAATTATCGCCCCATTTGTATACAGTCAGTACTGCCAAAGCTTTTTGAATCATTGGTCCTTGATGAAATCTATCCCAAATTAATAAAATTAATTAATCAAAAACAGCACGGTTTTATCAAAGGAAGATCCACCGCAACTAACTTAACGGTATTTCAAAACTTCATTATACAATCATTTGCAGAAAATAAACAAGTCGACTGTATATATACAGACTTTTCGAAGGCATTCGACAAAGTATCCCATAAACTACTAATCCAAAAACTATTTGCTCTAGGAATAAGGGATAACATGCTAAAATGGTTTAGTAGCTATTTGTCAAATCGTAAACTGTTCGTTAAAATAAAATCTTGGATGTCGAAAGCTTTCCGGGCTACCAGTGGCCTACCGCAAGGTAGTCACCTTGGCCCGGTTTTGTTCCTCATTTTCATCAATGATATAACCAATTGCTTCAACGATGTCGAGGTATTGCTCTTTGCAGATGACGTCAAACTATACAAGAAAATAACTGATATAAATCATTGCCATATACTACAGTCAAATATTAGTAAGTTTAGAGATTGGTGCGTTCAAAATAATTTATTTTTAAATGTAGTAAAGTGCAAAACCTTGACTTTCTTCAGAAACAAAAATCCTGTTTTATTCGAATATTCCATCAATAACATAGCTTTAGAAAGAGTCACGGAAATGAGAGATCTTGGAATTATTTTGGATGAAAAACTAAGTTTCACCAATCATATCCATCAAATTGTGAACAAAGGTATGAAAACACTAGGCTTCGTATTAAGAACAACTAAAAACTTTAATTCTTTGCAAGCCATTAAACTATTATACGTATCTCTAGTAAGAAGTCTAATTGAATATATCTCAGTAGTTTGGTCTCCATCTTATAAAATTCACATTAACAACATTGAGCGAATACAAAAAAAATTTCTACGTTTTATAAATTTTAAATTAAATATCCCTGTCGAAGACTTAAAATACAATTTCTTACTAAATACTCTAAAAATACATACATTAGAAGATAGACGTAAAATAAACGATTTAACGTTCTTATTCAAAATACTTAACTCAAAATTCGATTGTTGTGAACTCCTGCAACTTATAAACATACATACACCCACAGTAACAACACGACAAAATACAATATTCTACAGCAGCACACATAAGCGTAACTACATTGCCCACTCTCCGATACAACGACTTCACACCATGGGAAATCATTACTTGGGTGATGTTGACATATTCAATACCAACTTGGCAAGTTTTGTGGATCATTTAAAACATTTATTTCAACAATACTCATAAACACATCATGTAAACCAACAAATAGCTGTAATTTTCTGTTTTTGTTTCTTGTGTTTGTATGACTTGTTGCATAGCTTTTATCAAATGTAATTTTATTCTTATTTTTTATGTTTGAAAGTATTTGTCAAATTAAAATTATACTACCAACAATGTAAAAGCCCTCTGGGCGTTAAATAAATAAATAAATAAATAAATAAATAAAAGAGGAATTTTTCAAGGAGACTCATTGAGTCCTCTTTGGTTTTGCTTAGCATTGAATCCTCTATCTAAAATGTTAATTAAAAGCAAGTTTGGAATAAAATTTAAGGGTAATACAAGGGAGAGTAGTACAATTTCGCATTTATTATATTTGGATGACATAAAATTATTTTCGAATTCTGAACAAAATTTAGAGAAAATGATCGAGGTAGTTAAAAACTTTTCAGATGATATCAAAATGACTTTTGGGTTAGATAAGTGTAGAACGATCCATATAGAGAAAGGCAAAATTGTAGATGGGGACGAGAGTATATTTAGAAATTTCCAAATTACTAGTATGAAAAGGGATGAGGTTTATAAGTATTTAGGATACCCACAATCAAATAGATTAGACCATACTAGTATTAAAAATGATATTAGGATTAAATTTCAAACTAGGATCAGGAAAATTTTAAAATGCAATCTATCTGCTAAAAATTTAGTAAAAGCAATAAATACTTGGGCAATACCTCTATTAACGTACTCATTTGGCATAATTAAATGGTCTAATACAGACTTAGAAAACTTAGAAAGATTAATTAGAACTACGCTAACAAAGTTTAATTGCCATCATCCAAATTCAGCTATAGAACGAGTTAATTTACCTAGAAATTTAGGAGGTAGAGGTATGGTCAAAATAACTTCTTTGAAACATAATCAGGTAGAAATGCTAAGAACTTTTTTCCATAGGAAAGCTCATAGCTCAGAAATGCACAAAATAATTTGCAAGGCAGATAGAAATATTACACCTTTAAATTTATACGATGAGAATGCCAACATTTTTATAAATCCCAACCAGGAATTATTAGATTCCTGGTCAAATAAAATTTTACACGCAAAACACTTCAATTATCTCAACCAAACGTATGTTGACAAAATTTCGTCAAACAAATGGTTGAGTATTGGAGAGTTGAGCGCAGAAATAGAAGGATTTATGCTTGCCATTCAGGATAGAGTCATTAATACTAAAAATTATAGAAAGCATATAATCAAAGATACAAATCAAATTGATGATTTGTGTAGAAAATGTTTGGCTTTTCCGGAAACTATAGAACATATTATATCGGGATGTTCTATATTAACACCGTCCGAGTATACATTTAGGCACAATCAAGTTTTAAAAATAATTCACCAAAATTTGGTAATTAAACATAACTTGATTGACTGCCGTAATGTAGTACCATATTATGAATACGAACCAAATTCATTTTTAGAAAACGAATGTTATAAAATATATTATGATAAAACTATACTAAGGACGGGTTGTTTCGGAGAATTTGAACAATTCATCAAATTTCAACATTCATTTTCAAGTTCTGTGAAAGTTTTTTTCAAGTTCTGTTTTAATTTCAGTTATGTCAAGCAACTAGCCTTTAATGATATAATAACAGAACTTGAATAGGACTTTCACAGAACCCGGAAATGAACGTTGAAATTTGATGAATTGTTCAAATTCTCCGAAACAACCCGTCCTAACAGACCGAGCGATTAGTCATAATAGACCCGATATAGTTTTACAAGACAAAATTTAAAAAATAACTTAAATCATTGATGTCGCTATTCCAAATTCCTGTAATATTCAAAAATCTGTTAGTGAAAAAATAAGAAAATACACAGATTTAGGGAATGAAATAAAAAGAATTTGGCATTCTCAGACTATAAAAATATTAACATTCGTTATTTCGGCTACTGGCATTATACCTAGCTCTCTAATTAAAAATTTAAGCGTATTAGATCCATCAAAAAAATTATATATAAAGATGCAAAAGTCGGTCATTTTGAATACATGTAGGATAACAAAAGATTTTTTAAATATTTATGTTGAGGGATCAGTAGGATTTATAGGCCCTGTTAGAAGTTCTACCGAGCCGAACCCTCTGATATGAAAATATCTGGAGTCGGTGAATTATTTTCCCATTTGATCTCTGGTGAGTTGACGTGTTGTTCTTGTATTGTTTTGTATTTATTTTGCTTATATAATGCACTTACATAATGTTGATTGACTACATGATCATTTGTGGAAAAGTGAGTGGAAGGGTTAAGTTTTTCCTTTGGGGAAGATTTAACCCGGACAACTAAATCGGAAGTTAAAAAAAAAAAAATACACTTGAAAATTGCACTTTTAAATGTTGTACATGTTATACAACTGTTTTGTGGCACGGTACATGTAACAATAATACATGTTACAATAATACGTGAAGTTAACACTTTGTCTGATTGTTTCTTTCACTTTAGTAATAATAATAATACATGTAACAATAAAACATGTAACAATAATACACTTGAAAATTGCACTTTTAAATGTTGTACATGTTGTACAACTGTTTTGTGGCACGGCCGCCACGCGGTGTGCCACGCGGTCTGTTATGTTTGTTTGCACTATACTGACGGGGCACGAACACTTTAACTCTGAGTTGAACGCGGCATAAACCACGAAGAAATTGGACGATTTAGGATTGCTGTTTGCGGAGCAAAATTTGAACGTGTTGTCACCTTGGAGGTGAAAACTGCACTCAACCACCACTCTATTAACTTCCTTTATACATACCTCCACCTAACCGATCTCTCCCCATCCTACCCCCTCCCTATTCCCCCCTTAATAACTTGTCTCTTGAAATGTAATTTTCATTAGTAAATATCTCGGAATTACTACACTTGTATACAATACCTATGTGAAAACCTGTAAATGGTTAAATTATTGTAACTCAATTATTATTATGCTGTTATTAATGTAAACTGTTGGTATCCCAAGTAGAATATAACTGTAGCGATGCTACGAGAGTTTTCTAGAACACTCGCCCATACAAAATGCATTGTAGCGGAAACGCTCTAGTCACAATGCGAGTGATCGGCGTCCTACTTACAGTTATGAAATGTTCTCGAATGCCCTCGGGCGACTATATATACAATTACTATGGCCTCCTTGGGATCTCATCAGCGCCCTGGCCCCGGCCATCGTTCCTGGGCAGCGCTTATCTTCCGCGCCTAGACCCTGCTACCACTTCGTCGGTCTGCGCCTCGGCCCCGCGGCATCTTCGCCAGCCTGCATCTCCCGCACACCTGCCGACAGGTCCATCGCACCTTCGGCTACCACGTTCACCAGTGCGGAACACATCCACGAGTCCGGTCTCCATCAACGCGGCGTCGACTCACTGTCATCGCCATCTACACCTGGAGTCATCATCATCATCATCGGTCCCAGTCATCTCGCAACTGCGCAACTCAACTGATTCCAATAAACGCTGTAACACAACATGACATGCATCTTTCATTGACTCCCCGCCAGATCCCCAAAGTGGTGATCCCGACGTGATGTGTTATTAATTGAAATATCCGACTATTATGTAACAGGAGTAGCAATAGGTAATTGAAAAAGGTTTAAATAAAAAATTGAAATTATTGATAATAAAATGGTATATTCTAAGCTAAAATTTGTTAATTGAGGAAACTTATTACAAACTGAAAGTCCTTCAGAACTCTACTATAGTATAAATGATGTTTTTAATAATATTTAATCATCTTAAAAAAAAAAGAAAAGTCATTTGAAATTAATCTTAGTCACAAAAATCGATGGGTTACAGAAGAAATTAATAACATGATTAAAAAACGAGATTTTCTTTATCGAAAATACAAACATTTCCCAAGCAACCTGGTAGTTCGATTAGAATATTCGCGATATAGAAGCAAAACAAACAAATTTATGAATGTTACCAAAAACACTTTCCACAAAAATGTTATAAATAGCTTAAACGGGAACCTGAGGAACGAAATAAACAATCTAATAGGAAAACCTAAACAAAATTTAGATAAAACAATCCTTTGACACAATTTTTTTATGTGATAAATTTGCCACAGCATTTGTTAATAAAATACAAAACATAAGACATAATTGTAATACAAAATTCTTAAATCTTACCATGAATACAACTCTTGCTAATATGTCAATGAGATTCCGAACTGTTTCACAAAAAGATGTAAATAAATAATGAATGATATAGATATTAAAAAATCGGAAGGCAATGACCAAATAAGAGTTATAGACCTTAAATTGATTGCTGAACATATAATCCCGATCTTAACTAAATTAATTAACCTCTGTGTAAAGAAAGGATCTTGACATATCTATCATCAGACCTATATATATATAAATCAGGAAATCACAAAGAATTCATCAATTATCGACAAATTGCGACTCTCTCGTGTATTGACAAAAATATTGAAAGAGCCATCATTGACCAAATTCAGGAATTTATGGAAAAGAATAGAATCATAAATCACATACAACATCAATTTACATACATGCATTATATGCGCTGACAGAGATCCGCAAAAAAATAGAAATTCAGAAACTAAAAAGAACTAACAAGTGAATTGTTCGTGAAGGACGTGTTCTTATCAGTGCTCTGAATATTAACTGTATAACAGTGTTGATATGGCGACAAGATCGACCCAAGCCTGGGAAACGGTCACCGCTGCCATTAAGGACCTCACGGACCAGATTAGTGGCCTAAAAACCATCATAACAGAGCTACATAACAAGGTTAGTGATCAATCGAACCTTATTGTTGCACAAAATACTACCGTCGCCAAATTGTCGGCGAAGATAGTTGCACTGGAAGCCGCCAGCGCCTATGGCACGAGGGAGCACGCAACCAGTGGGCCGTCTACCTCGGGTAATTCTACGGAAGGATCAATCCCGATCAAGTCTTCATCTAGCGGGCCATCGGCCTTGGACGAATCGGCAGAAGGTACAAACTCATCAGCATCTCCGACAAATGAGGAATATCTCGGAAAATCTAACCCGGACGAAAAAATAAAGAAAAGGAAACCAAGAAAAAATAAAGCTAAGCCACTGAATGAACCAATAAATTCTAAGCACGTTGATGATCAGAGTGAGTGGCAGGTGCAAGCACGAAAGCCGCGACATCGTACATCCCTCATAATAACGGGCACTAAAAAAGAAACGAGGTTGCGAGCAATAGAGCGAAAGCATTATATCCACGCTTGGCGCTTTAGCCTAGATACCGATAGCACACACGTGCACGCATTTCTCAAAACCATTGAACCGGACTCCGAATTTGACATTGTCACATTGAAGGCAAAAGGGAACTACACCTGCTTCAAAATAGGTGTCCCGGAAGAAAAGAAAGATACATTCCTAGATGCTGCCAACTGGCCGGCAGGTATTGCTGTGTCTAAATTTAAATTCTTATCACCATCAAATAAAGAAGGTGGCCCACAATCAGGTAAATCTTTACCTACCTAAAAATGGCAAAACTAGCGTTGAAATACCAAAATGTGCGTGGTCTAAATACGAAAATAGGTGAATTTTCGAACAACGTTATTTCACAAAATTCTGAAGTTATTGCTCTAACTGAAACATGGTTGCAAACCTCTGTATTCGATGCAGAACTGTTGTCCACCAGCCAGTACACAGTACATCGCCGGGACCGAGAGGGGCAACGAGGGGGAGGGGTACTGCTCGTAGTACGTAAACCGTTAAATTCAATAAGAGTAACAGAGCTAGAAACAGATGGTGAACACCTCTGGGTAAAAGTGTGTAAAGATAACATTACTGTGTTTATATGTGTAGTGTACTTCTACTGCACAGATGACAGCGAAAATAGACGTATTTTCTATGAACATTTAGACAATAAAGCCAATATATTATTAAATAAGAACATAATAATTTTGGGTGATTTCAACTTAAATAATAAACCCGAAGACGTCTTAAGTGATTTTTCGTATTTCACAAACTCGAATGGACTGACGCAGTACAATAAAGTAAAGAATAGTAGCGACAACATTCTCGATCTTATTCTTAGCAATATAAATGTGTGTGACGTGATGAGAAGCGAGGAACCACTGGTGAATGAAGACCAGCATCACCCGACGCTGGACATTTCCGCGCGCCTATCAAGAGCGGTTCGGTTCAGACGAAGACCCCGCCAAAACGTTCGCCGCGCCCCCCGCGGGCCCCCGCCTTCGCTCCACAATTATAATTTCCACCAATTTAATTATAAGCGAGCAAACATAGAACTGTGCAATAATATTCTTTCGCATTTTGATTGGACATTTTTGTACACCATAAAATCTGTAGACGAAGCAGTGAAATATTTAAACAATGTACTGTTTAGTATTTTTGAATTATGTATACCCAATAACAAACCCAACATCACAAACGATGTATATCCGATATGGTTCAATAAGAGCATTTTAGATAAACTGAAAAGAAAGGAATCGCTCCGAAAAAGATATCTATTGCACAAAAAGCAATCCGATTATCTGATATTTTCAGCGAGTAGATCCGAGCCAAAATCTGAAATCAATTTTGCTAAAAAACAATACATGAAAAATGTTCAGAATGGGATCAAAGACGACATAAAGTTTTTCTGGAACTATATTAGGTCACAAAAAGTTAATCCAACCTCACCAACATGCTTGATTGAGGAAGGCGTAACTTTTACAAACCCTAACACAATTGTAAATAAGTTTGCTGACTATTTTCATTCCGTCTATAGTCAAGTAACCCCTAAACTTGAAACCAATTTCCCAACAGCATCACCCTGGAACGTTGGAGATATCTCACTCGGATTGACCAACATCCAGGAAATAGAAACTTTTATCCGAAATCTCCGACCTGATAAGGCTACTGGTCCGGACGGTATTCCTCCTTCAATAATTATAAAAATCTCTCCAAATATCTGTGTTCCCCTTGCGTACATATTTAATCTCTGCATCATGTCTTCCACATTTCCACAGTGTTGGAAACTAACGAGGGTCAGCCCCATTTACAAAGCTGATGAAAAGACTGACGTCAGAAATTATAGACCAGTTGCAGTACTGTCAACAATTCCAAAAATTTTTGAAATGATTATCTGTGATAAAATCAGTCCACAAATCACGCCTTTCTTAAGAGGTAATCAACATGGCTTCTTACCGAAGAAATCAACGGTAACCAACATACTCTCTTTCTCTCGACGGGTAGCACAAGGCCTAGACTGTAGGCATCAGACGGACGTAATTTACACGGACTTCGCAAAGGCATTTGACCGAGTAGATCACGATATTCTAATAAAAAAGATGCATAAAATAGGTTTTAATCAACCCTTACTGACATTTTTTACGTCATATTTAAAAGATAGAAGTCAGTATGTAAATATAAATGGATACGACTCCCATAAGTTCGCAGCTCTGTCAGGAATTCCTCAAGGATCGAATCTCGGTCCCATGTTATTCCTTATTCTGATAGATGACATTCAGGATTGCATACGTCACAGCTCATGTCTACTATTCGCGGATGATATGAAACTGATGAAGGAAATCGAATCAGATTATGATTATTCGAAACTGCAGGCCGACCTCGATTCAATCATGATATGGTCGGTAGAAAATAAACTTAACTTCAATATTAAAAAATGCGTTGTTATGACTTATAGTCGTTCACAAAATCCGCTATTCTTCCAGTATAGAATGAATGGTGAAGTACTTACACGCGTAAACATCATCAAGGACCTTGGGGTGATCTTTGATCCCAAGCTGACATTTTCAAACCACATAGTCCAGCTTACCTCGGCTTGCTCCAAAACTCTTGGTTTTGTAATTAGAACTTGCAAACAATTCAATAACATAGAAGCAATGACCTCCATGTTCAACGGAGTGGTCAGAAGCAAGCTGGAGTACGCCAGTACTGTCTGGATACCTTATCAACTTAAATACATAAATATGATTGAACAAATTCAAAAAAAATTCCTAAGGTATGTTTACATGCGATCATACGGAATATATCCGAAATTCATGCATCACGTGGAACTGCTAAAGGAGACAAATTACCAAAGCCTGGAGACTAGGCGTAATGCCGGACTCATGGTATTTGAATTAAAGTTACTAAAAAACCTTATCGATTGCCCATATCTCCTGTCATGCTGTGGCTTATTCGTTCCTGATAAATACTGTCGAAATCGTAGCCACGACCTATTCTGTATACCGCAGGGTCGGAAAGATGTCATTGCCCAACATAGCATTACAAGAGGTATGACCTTGCTAAATGCCCTACCAGCGGATATAGATTTGTTTAATATCACTATACCATGTTTTAAAAAAAATATGTACATGTATTGTTAGTTTTAAATAAAATTGTACCATAATTGGACTTACCTGTCTGTCGTACAATAATAAAAAAAAAAAATCCTATAAGCAAATCTAAACAACATAACTAAATGGTCCCACGACAGCGGAATAATTATCAATGCAAATAAAACTAAATACATGCTTATTCATTCACCAAATGCATACTGTAAGACCAAGTAATTATGTATAAAAAGTTATAAATACGATTGTTGGCATACAGAAAACCAATCTTTGCAATGTAAATGCCCAAATATAGAAAAAGTGTACCATTATACATACCTCAGTCTTACAATAGATGTTAATTTTAACTGGTCAAATCACATAGACAGCATATTTAATAGATTAAGATCTGTATTAGGGATATTTTAATTCATAAAAAATGTTGTTAGCTAAAATATACTATATGTACTGTATATATTTTGCATTACCAGAATCAATTATAGGATACGGAGTCAATAGCTATGGATTTACGTACAAAACGTACTTAAATAAAATAGAGCAAATAACTCCGTTTCCATTGATAGCAGCCAAAAAAAAATCCATTACATGAAGGCGATTATTTAAAAAAGTTTTAATTGTGTAACGCACTCCCCATACGTAATAGCGTAGATTACCAATTAAAGCTGGATGAATTCTGGAACACAGAATCCAAAAAACCTATTAACCACAATAACCCTACTAGCAGAGGCGGATTTGCAGTCTTGGCCGCCCTAGGCCCCAGACCATGTAGCCGCCCCTTTCTCAGTACCCATCATTGACCTGGAGTATCCAAACTTTTCAGTAAGTTCCTAGGGTCAAAACCGTTTTAATTTTCCTGCCATTATCATTCATGGTTCATGGAATTATCGTCCACGTCCTGTAAAACATTTTGATTTTTGTTAATATTGCAATACATACACGTCGCGTCGCGAATACCCTTAAGAAATTAGAAAAACGATCGTCAACTCGCTGCAATTGCTGTACGCACACTGGCAGGGCGTATAACTCCCGCATGACCTTGTAACCCTAATGGGAGGAGTTATTCAATACCCGAATTCTTATCGACAAAGCTGTTGTGGCTGAAAGCTCAGATCTCATTGGCTTAGAGCAAAAATTGTAGTTTGATCTCTCGCTCTCTACCATAGCGACTTGTGTAACAGAAAGAGAAGCTAAGCATGCTTTATGCTCCGATAAAAATTAACGGTAATTTCCAAGACGACATTTCGTAAGTTGAAAAGTCAGTTGAAGTTTTTAGCGTAAATATTTTGAATTTTCTTTCACCCATCTAAGAATAATGTTACGTGCTAGAATTCTTCAAGGTGATAAATTAATGCCGTGTTGTGTTAAAGTGTGTTATCCGGTCTATCTCCACCAATTGAAAGAAGGACCCGAACCCGTTGTAAAATACAGGTACCAACCTCTCGTTCTTTGATACAATGTTCCTGATTTCTGAATGTACTTCATTGGCTAATAATTTAATTAATTTTCCTTTTCAGACCTATCCGTATTCCGACGCGATACAATACCACGTATTAGGATGCTAAAACTGCTAAAAAAAGCCACGATTACATCATACAAGGTCATTTAAACCTCTCCAGAATTGCATCAAGTAAGTATTCAGATTTAACCAGCATTTTCCATGATGTTTGCTGACGACAAAGCTGTGGAAATTATATGAAACCCTTGCAGGAGAATTTGAATAACTTCTAGTGCTGTGGCAATAATAATTAACACTTAAATTTGTTGAATATGTATTTTGTGTATATTTATTTATTTATTTATTATTATTAAATTTATTACATACAAGATATACAAATATAAAAGGAAGCTTTGACTGTCCAACTAAATTCTTGTATTTTTGTGCAAGGTCAAATTAAATCCTATTAAGTTGTTGCAGTAAGACTGGGTTCGATTCCTAGTTGAGACCGTTACTTTTTATTTTTCTGTGTCTTGTTCTGTTTCATGTTTTGTTTAAATATATTAGTTTTATCTTCTACTTCAATGATAAATCAATGCTCAATACATCGGTTGTACTGACCCTGTTTTGTATTACAGTCCATTGTCTTTTTGAAAATAAAAAGTATTTTTATGTGTGCATAGCTGTGGGTTTTTTTTATTTTCCTTTTCCTGCATTCCAATATTTTTATTTTTAAGATATAATTTTTGTGGGCTAATGAATGAACGATGTTAGCTGGGTGCAGTTATATTGTCTATGTTTGCACTTTTTTAAATGGCCTTGAGATTTATTTATGGTCCACAATATATTTACCTGTCTGGACCAAACGACCGTTTTATCTGTGGTCGTCTGTGGTTAAGTGGGTGACAAAATGGGGCCATACAAAAAGCCCGAAGATATCGATCTAGAGAGTGGTTTATTTATGCACACTGGCATACTGACCGTACTGACCACTGCCGGCACTGACTGCTGTCGCCTGTCGCGAGCGGGTGCGTATTTCCAATCCCTACGCGGGTTTGTTCCTCTGGAACGATTTCGGTCGAAAAATGGACAACGGACCACTTTTATTTTTCTGCGATTGATTTCGGTCCAAAAATGGACCACATTTCCTACCATTCGTAAAACATTTATTGTAATTATTTAAAACATTTTCTTGGTCAGCCGTTTATTTTAACACGGAGCTATTGCAAAATGCAATGCTTTATATTATTTTATAATCTCTGATTTATTTATTTATTACAGCTTTTGTAAGGTGATTAAGAGCGTGTTCACACACAGCATGATAGGTGTTGTGAGGGCGGCTGCGGGGCGTGGGGGCGCGCTGCGTGCTGTGTGTGAACACGCTCTTGCATATCGCTATTTCGTACGTAGAATATTTAGGTACTTAGGAAGTAATTTATTGTTATCATCTGTGACTTTTTTTGTCACGATTGGCCGCCCCTAATATCTGGCCGCCCTAGGCCCGGGCCTACATAGGCCTAAGGGCGAATCCGCCTCTGCCTACTAGACATAGAGAAGTCCAAATGTTTATAATTAATAAATCAGAAAATGTTTACGGAGATAGAACAAAGCGGCATAAAATCCCCGAAATATTTAATGCATTACAGTTAGCATTAAATCAGTTTGTCCATAAGTATTATATAGTAAAATATAACCAATTATATTATATAATTCAAGTAAACAGTTTGCCAAATGTAGTAAAAGGTTGTAAATGTTACATGTATAAAAGATTACACCAGAGTTGTGCCCCGACAAACTCCATCGTGTATAGATTATTTTTGGACACAGGATGGCAAAATTACAAAAATAACACCTATCAATTGGAAAACTAGCTTACAATAACTTAACTGCAATACATCAGAACGACATTAACACATTAAACATTGAACTTCTGGAAAAAAAAATAAATTACAGCACTGGAGGGAAACCTCAAGTACCGAAGATGCGAAAAATCTTCTATCACTTTCCAAAACACACTTTGCGACTACAGATTAAATGCGACTTAACTAAAATAACTTTTTACATAAATTACTTAAAACTGTTTGGCACCAATGTACGGCATACAAGTTCCATGTACCTACTGTGCCACCTTAGCTACCAGCTGAATAAACCACCGTAACAATAAAAATTGACTCCAGTGTTCAGTGTAATTCGCCAGACTTGAAACATGAATTCTAATTTTGATTTATTTGTACAAAATTGCTGCAAAATAATGTACCTACCAATTTAATCAAGCACATATAGATTTCCATAATAAAAATAATCCTTTCATATTTGCTTACTCTATAGTACTATGTTTAATTATATATATTTTATAACTACATACTTTTTATATTCTTTTTTTATGTATTTATTTTACTTTAGGGAAATCAACAGTTTACAATATGGTTCATTAATACATATGTAATTTACCTAACTGAGAAACCAAAAAACGACCACCATAACACGGGCATGTGCCTAGCATGGTGGTCGAAAAATTCCTCAATACATGTAACTAATAATTTCATTAAATAAAGAAACTTAAAAAAATGATGTAGAAGACTTATTAAAAAATTAGAACAAGTTATCTATCTAAACGACAAGAACATCATTATGAATTGACCATATCCTCCATTAATCTAGCATCCCCACGACTACAAATCGCAGAGCATGCACCACCACATCAATCCCGCAGCAACATAGTGTAAAACATACCTTGGTCACGTGCAATCAGTAAGATCAACTAATCAAGGACAAAACTTACTACATAACATTTACACTAACGGACAAAACCTTTCAACAATAAATTCGAAAATTAATATTTATACCTCATGTAAAAATTATTCAAACGATTGCAACCCACGAAAATGCTTAAAACTGACAATTTTTTTTTTATATTTAGGCATAATAATAGATCATTGGATTCATTAGATTAATTGGATGGATACAGCATATTGGACAGACTATTATAAGAATACGTAAGCTTTACTACAATTTCCTCAAACTGAGAAATATTCTTCTAAAACCAATGCTGCAAAAGGTTAACTATGCACTAGCCCAAACAATTCTCCAGTACAAAATAATAGGCTGAGAAGGAGCTTATAAAACTAACTTAGCCTGGAAGTAGTCCAAAGAACACACATTCAAATAATTCTCAAAAAACCATCAGATTATTCGACTTATTCCAGAATTATAATAAAATTATTTCAAGAATGTTAAGTTTTTAAATTAAATAGAATCCATCAAAAATGCATTACTTCAAATCCACAAAGATAAACTGAATAGAGAGTAATTGAGCACCAGACCGAAAAAAAGGTACAAATAATAATCCCGTAACTCAATATAACAACGGCACAATACCATTACACATACTCAGCTATTAAATGTTTTAACAAATTCCGTAAAAAAAGTACGTATAGTAGTATTCCTAATAAACGTTATTAATTAATAAACGTTAAAAACTTAAGACGATACTTCCTTAGCAAACACGAGTTATTTTCATTTAAGGAGTTATTAATTAACAGCTTGGAATATACATTATATACCTGTGGGTAATAATTTTATATGTCCCTTTGTATATCATGCTCAGTTGCAGTGGGCACAAAAAAACGGTTTTTCTCCACTGTGGGTCAGCAAGTGTTGTTTTAGATGTCCCTTTGTTGAATATAAATAGTTACAGTCGTTACATGAAAAAGGTATATATCCACAGTGGTAAACATGTGAGTTGTTAGAATAATAATAATATTTGGCTAATTTATATAGCGCCGTTTTCGTAAGAAATCACCTCAAGGGCGCTGAAGACTACCCGTTGTATAACACCGTGAGTATACATGTGAATTTTTAGATTTGTCTTTGAAGCAGATGTATAGTTGCAGTCGGCACATGAAAAAGGTTTTTCTCCACTGTGGGTCAGCAAGTGACGTCTTAGATTACTCTTTGTTAAACATGAATAGTTGCAGTCGGGACATGAAAAAGGTTTTTTTTCCACTGTGTGTACGCATGTGCATTTTTTAATTACCTTTTGAACGACAAAGATAGTTGCAAATGGGACATGAAAAAGGTTTTTCTCCACTGTGAGTAAGCATGTGACTTTTTAGATACCCCTTTGTAGCACATAGATAGTTGCAGTCGGGACATGAAAAAGGTTTTTCTCCACTGTGAGTAAGCATGTGACTTTTCAGAACCCCTTTGTAGCACATGTATATTTGCAGTCGGCACATCAAAAAGGTTTTTCTCCACTGTGTGTACGCATGTGCTTATTTAGATTCCCCTTTGAACGACAAACATAGTTGCAAATAGAACATGAAAACGGTTTTTCTCGACTGTGGGTCAGCAAGTGACTTCTTAGATTTGCCTTTCTTGAACATGAATAGTTGCAGTCGGGACATGAAAAGGGTTTTTCTCCACTGTGTGTAAGCATGTGCTTATTTAGATTCCCCTTTGAACGACAAACATAGTTGCAAATAGAACATGAAAACGGTTTTTCTCGACTGTGGGTCAGCAAGTGACTTCTTTGATTTGCCTTTGTTGAATATGAATGGTTGCAGTCGGGACATGAAAAAGGTTTTTCTACACCGTGAGTATACATATGTGTTTTTAGATTTGTTTTTGAAGCACTTGTATAGTTGCAGTCGGCACATGAAAAAGGTTTTTCTCCACTGTGTGTACGCATGTGCATATTTAGATTCCCCTTTAAACGACAAAGATAGTTGCAAATGGGACATGAAAAAGGTTTTTCTCCACTGTGAGTAAGCATGTGACTTTTTAGACACCCCTTTGAAGCACATAGATAGTTGCAGTCGGCACATGAAAAAGGTTTTTCTCCACTGTGAGTCCGAATGTGTGTCGCCAGATTGCTTTTTATAGAAAATGCATTATTGCACTCAGAACATGAAAAAGGTTTTTCTCCACTGTGAGTCCGAATGTGTCTCGCCAGATTGCTTTTTATTGAAGATGCATAGCTGCACTCAGAACACGAAAAAGGTTTTTCTACACTGTGAGTCAGAATGTGTCTCGTCGAATTGCTTTTTATAGAAGATGCATAGCTGCACTCAGAACACGAAAAAGGTTTTTCTCTACTGTGAGTCCGAATGTGTCTCTGCAGATTTTTTTTATGAGAAGATGCATAATTGCACTCAGAACATGAAAAAGGTTTTTTTTCACTGTGAGTCAGCTTGTGGCTCCTCTGATTGCCCTTCAGAGAACATGAGTAGTTACATTCGGATAATGAAATATTTTTTTTTCCTGTACGGGTGCGAAAGTGCCTTTTAAAATTCGACTTAATTATTGTTTCTGTTTCGTTTGTTGGTTGTTTTTGTTTTAATTGTTGTAATTGTTTTTCCGCAGGATGCATCTTTAGATCTATCGAAAAAAATAAAGAAATATGATTAGTAAGGCTTATTACGACTTAATATCTACACTTAACGTAAGAAAGAACAGAAAATTGATTAAAATGTTAACAAAATAAAAAGGCAGAAATTATTAACAGAAAAGAAATTGTTTTTACCGGACTGGTCAATTCTTTCAAAGCGTTCTAAGCATTCCCTTTTAACATCCGGCAGGTCTATGTCGATTTCCATACATGGGAATCCCCCATCATTATCTTCTCGTCTTCTGAGTTCCGCCTTGACGGTTACAGTCTCCACATTAATGCAAACTATAAAACAACATGTACCTATATTGATAATCCATGTTAAACAACACAATTTTTTTTTAGATTAATATATTTATGATAAAAAATATCATTGATTAACCCTGCCGAAGTGAGAATTAGGTGAAAAGAGTTCAAGGTTTTTTTAAGGAAATTAATTAGAATGACCCCGGATGTCCGCGTTTAAGGAAGGAACAGGCATTTGCTCCAAAACACATTCAGTATGGAGTTGTTTTAAGTCAACGAAATGATAAAATCCAAGCGTGCGCAAGCAATTTTTTTTTGGATCGATACATGATATTTTACAATTTATTCTTGTGGCACGTTCCAAGTGGGAGATATTCTCGGAATCGCCTTGGTGTAATATAAACAATTCACAATTTAAACATTAATTGAAATGACAAGATCTGAGTAGCCAGCTACATCCCGCTTTTCACCTCCCTATATCCATTCCCTCCTTTCTACCTTTAGCCATACAACATAGTATTAAACCAAGAACTTGAGAGCAGTTGGTAAACTTGTGGCGTTAACAAGCAAATTTTGTTCTATCGCCATGGCAATCCACAATAAACTTGAAATAATAACATTCAATTTATTTTACATAAGCAATGCAACTAACTGGATGTCTGTGTACTCTCCGCATATTGCAAACATTCCTTCTTCACATCTGGGTGGTCAAAATCCATATACGTGTACGGCATTTCTCCTCCGCCTTTTTCCTGGGGCCCTGGTTCCGTCTTGATGGAAACAGTTTCGGGATTTACTAGATCCATGACACCGCTACACCGATCCATGACACTGTCGTAGGGTTTGATAATTGGTTCAAGCCCATTCAAATATATATCTGAAATAGAACCTAGTTGTAACAGAACCCTATTTTAAATGAACTTAATATTTTGTTTAGTTGGAATATTCTGGCAAAACAATGATATCTTATGCGAAACTCATATTTGGAAATAGGAACACACATATTGTGACTATCTTGACCTTGAAGTTGACATTTGAAATCTGTTGAATGATCCGTTGTTAATCGTCGGATAACGCATCATAAGTATAACCATAAGTAAATTTTAACCGGTAAAGCTTTTGTTAAGTCCGCTAATCCGCTAACTTAGTGTACCGATAACGGCCGATACCAAAATGATTAGCGTAATTAATAAAAGCATTAGTACTTACTAATAAAAGCATAAGTACTTACTAATAAATATCACAAGTATGGGAAGATAAATTTAACTTCGTGGGTTCAACAGTGTAAGCGAGATAAAGTTGAATTAGAGAGTAAAAACCGGGTGATGCCACTGGCCGACTGGCGGTGAAAAACTGGCGAGTCATAAATCAACTATCTATAGATGGATAACTCCGCCCTCTTTCCATACGTTTGGTTTGGTCAAGTTTTAACCTTAGATCTGGCAAATTTGTAGACAACCCGCATCGATGAGGTCACACCACACCATCGACAAAGGAATTAGCGGATTCAGGAAATTAATAAAAAGGCGTAACCATAGACAATTTAATTCTGCTTCGGAACCTACCGAAAACCCAATTCATTAGCCCAAAACATAAGTAAAATGTCACCCAAGACCACAAAGTCCCATCTGACAAAGCCCTGTCCTAAGAAAGAAATGAGCTTTAAAGTATCTTCCTTTACAGCTCATTTTCTCAGGACAGCGTTTTATCAGAAGGAAGCTGAAAAACAAACTCACAATTACATGTAGGTACAATAATTTTATTTTTTAAATATAAACATGAAATACAATAATATAAGCACAAAACACATATAGAAGAAATTACTGTATGAATATATAACTAGTTGTTGGAAATAATAGTTATTTTCTTTCAAGATCCAACGCTATTGAAAAAAAAATTGTCAATAAGGCAGTCAACGATTCAACCTACTGTTTTAGCTGAATTAGAGTCTAATTATATTATTATTAATTTTGTTTCCTTCCTACTTATCTTATTACTTAAATATTTATACCTTTCATATATAAATAGTAAGTAAATACTTTTGTGATACTTTTTAGTTTTAAAAACTTTATATGCCTTTTAGATATTTTTAACTTAGGAATAGTACACAACATAAAGAACATAACAGTTTAAACAGTCAAATAAATTTAACAACAGGTTATTATTTTAACAATATATATTGGCACCTGATAAATAAATAGGGTATAATAATAACAAATAAAAACACCAAATACAAAAGTATATACGCACAAAATAAATTAAGAAGGTGTTGAAAGAATATTCATTATGATGTCAAGTATGTAATAAAAAAGTAGAACTATATATAAACTTGACATAAAAAAAAACTAATTTGACTTTTTTTTTATTAACACTAGTCGGTGACTGAAAATGGGCTGCAGATTTATACGGCCAAACTAAATAATGTAAACGCCGCATCAGAGAATATTTATTTTTTATTTTTTATAGTGAATACCTCACAAGAGTCCCAACTGCTCCCGTCTGGAGCCAGTGAGACTATGGCATCCCCAATTGGGGGATGTTGTGAGGCTGAAGGTAAGTGGGTAAGGGAAAGAGGAAGGTGGGGAAGTACCTGGCTATTCAGATCTAGTCACTAAACACGGCTTAAGCCATTTGGAGCAACGTTTCAATTCTGAATGGTGGTCTTACACCAGGGCGATACTGGTAGTATCTTCCACTCTGGAACGTGCCGAAAATATACTATATATTATTTTAATTAATTAAATGTGAAATAACACAAATTAATCAAATAAAATTTTTTTGCGCACGCCGGGTTCGAACCCGCGACCTTCGGAATGGCAGTCCAATGCGTTACCACTGGACTATGCCGGCCGTCATCATGTGAGCGATAATATGGCTTTTTTCCCTGGGAAATCTACCGAGCACGCCATTATGTATGCGCTTGAATGGGTGAAGGTCTGTGCACATTGTGTCTATGCACACAAGGCTCCATTTTGGGACCTAAATATCGGAATATAAATTTTTATGACTCCTCCAGGTTACCCGTTCCTGAGGGATGCACATCGGTCGACTACGCTGATGATAAGTTGTATTTGGTCTCGGGGGACAGCAGAAGGGAAGTGGAAAGAAAGGCTGAAGAAGGTTTGCGAGCAATCCTCAGTTGGGGTGAGAGGAACAAGTTGAACTTTGCCCCCCAAAAGACCGTGGGACTCTTGATGAAAGGCCTCCTCAGTAGAGGAAGAAAACCTTTCATCAGAATGGGAGCCTCCACTATTCAATTTGAAGACTCTGTCAAATATCTTTATGTAACCCTAGATCGATCGTATTCCTTTTTAACTCATGTTAAAGAGGTCTCCAGCAAGGCCCAGGCCCTCTTCTTGAAACTGAGAAGAATTTCAAGTCCCATCACTAAAAAATACATATACGAAAAATACGCTACTTCAAATCCACAAAGATCTGTATAAGAAGTCACACCATGCCATGGTGCGTGTCGAGAGCAGTAGGCAAAATACAATGGGTTGCTTATGGACTCCATTAATGCATACCAGTTTTGCACAACACTATTACACGTACACTGGAGTGGTATGGTTTAATAAATTAACGACTGAGATGAGATTAGAACCGGACTTTAATAAATTTAAAAATAAAATTAACTTCACTACAATAAATAATTTAACGACTTAGAATGACGATGATATCTCACTATATTATTTTATAAATTATTGTATAAAAAACTAAAATCTCTTCACTTTATATGTTTTTATGATTCTTTTTTTCTTCTATTTACATATGTATCTTAAGTTTTTATTATTTTCCCTTTACACACGAGTTTTAGACTCTTGTAAAGGTAAACATGTTAATTTTTATTGAAATATGTTCTTACTATGTAAATTTAAACATTATACTGTATTTTATAAAATAAATAAAAATATTAAAAAAAAAAAAAAAAAAAAAATCTCCACATCTGAGTGGGGGTTGCAATCCCCAGCGCTGCGACTACTTGATAGGGGTATATACGTGGCGCAAGTCTCGTATGCTGCCTCTGTGTGGGAGCACCGTTTGGGGAATTCGCTTATACTCTCGGCTCTCAAGAGGGGTCAGCCAACCCCCTTGCCGAGGCTCTCCGGTGCTTATAGAACCGTTGCATCAGACGCTTTGCCCGTGTTGGCCGGTATTTTTCCAATCGATCTAGAAATTAGGGAGGTTTTAACAAAGAAAAAGTTGACCAGGGGACTCCCTGCTACCCATCTCGGCGTAACTCTTACGCCAGTCGGGGTCGGGACTCTTCCTGGACTGCTTAGACAAATTAGTGATTTGTCACTCAACGAGTGGCAATCTCGCTGGGATAGGTCGAATATGGGAAGATGGACTTTCTCCTTCTTCCCATCAGTTAAAATCAAAATGGAAGGAGCCCACATTAAATTGGATCATCACATGACCCAAATTCTGTCAGGACATGGTGAGTTCAGGGGGAGACTACATAGACTCTCCCTGTCCCCACATCCAAACTGCGCGTGTGGTAGTTCTGATCAAACCGCTTAGCACATTCTGTGGCACTGTGAGATTATGATGGATGCAAGAGATGAATTATTGGCCGGTTTGGAAGTAACAACGACACCGGTTTGGAACTCGGATCTCGTCTCGAACAAAGTGAATTTCGAGTGTCTGAGGAAGCATAGAAAGATCTGGGTTGAGGGATGGTCTGATCTTAGAGTCGAGTACTAGACTAAAATCAATAGCTTTAACGCCAGCTGTTGCTCCTGGACACAATGGACTACGAGACAATTGTTTTCATGTAGGTACATATTTATTACTATTTTTTTTCTGTTTATTTACTGTTTTAATTAGCATTCTACAAATTTTCTATTCCTGACTATACCTACTTAATGTTTATTATTTGCATCTAATGCTTACTTTTCTATCTCTTATTGCAGGTTATTTTGGATATTTCGTGACGTTAACGTTCACTGTTTTGTATCTTGTTTTTTTTTTCTACTATACAGACGTGCTTGCTGGTAGTAGTACTGAACTGGTATTTTTCTTGTGACAGTCCGGCGTACCCCAACTCTGGGGTGACAGAAGACCTCGTCCGTGCATATCAAACTTTAAGATCAAACCACGATGAGGGATCTGTGTCATCGTCTGCTCGCAGCGCCTCCCCTTAGGTCAGGAACTGGACTGAGGACGGGCCGAACGTGGATTGGCGATCTTCCGCTCTGCCTCCAGGTATTCCGACGCTTTCTCCTCATGGTCTTCGGGATATTCCCAACCCCAACTCACACTTCTCGTCGAGGCACAACCGGTTTCCTGGCTTAGGGGCGCGGAACCTGATTCTCGTGAAGCCAATCCAATACCCAGCTTTCTCTCCCTAGGTCTGCCTGTTAGTGGGTATCGACACCCCTTCACCACAGAAAGAGGCGCATACTTCACCATTTTTCTTTTTTGTTCTTTTTGCAGGTGGCTGTGTATTATTTTAATTTGTATCTACCTATTGTTGACATTTTGAAAATATGTTTTTGTTATACTAACCAAGTAGAATAAAACTTATTAAAATTATTAATACGCAGCACTTGCATACTGCGAATAACATCGTATGCATGGACATTTTGGAAGTATTGTTTTGAAATTTTAAAGGTAGACTCGTTTTATCAAAAAAATTAGCGTCCTTGCGAGAGCTCTGAAGGGGTACCATCAGTATCTAAAACAGGGCGGGGAAGTGGTGGGCCTCCTCCAGAATGCACTACCTACACGCGCGGTAACAATAACGTACGGTGGCAACGCGAAACGCGCGGCGGACACAACTATTGCTTGTGGCAGTTGGCACAAGCAACGATTTTTAATAATTTCATTTATTACACACTTAGAATTTCCGCACTGCCAACGTTAAATCTTCCCAGCATTGGTAATTATCCGGATTTACTACAGTATCGGACCCGTAGTTATGATGAAAATATAGGTGAGATTATCCCTTTGTTTGTCTTCAGTGTTCCATGGATAATACTATTCGGACGTTTAGACGTTCTCTCAGCGAACACAAATAGTGTTAATCAAGGTGCGATCATTACAATCAATAAAAGTGAAAGAAAACAACAAGATAGGCTCAAATTACCTCACGATAGTGCAGTGCAAGAAATATGTCGCCAAGGACAGTGAATTATACAAGTGCAGCGACTGTGGTGGTAGTTTCCACAAATTATGTACAAACCATAACATCGCCATTCCTGTGGGCAAGGAATGGATTTTTGCTAACTGCCATGCGGACAGCGGACCGCGCGCTAGCGATAACAATGCAGCTATAAACGTCAGAGCCGGCCAAGCGGAGAAAAATTTTAACGTCAAAATTTTTGGTCTTGAGATGAAAAAATACGATACGATAATCGCAGAGAAATTGAACGTAAATAATGAAAACATTGAAAAGGTGTGGAGACTTTCCGAAAGAACAGACTTCAAACCAGCAAACGTAATTATTAAATTCACGCATCAAATATTTCGAGACGAATAGATAAAACAAAGGAAAAATCCACTGACGAACAATGACATAGGTAGGTATATATTATTGTATCCGTTATTAAATCCACTCCATGGAAGATTCAACACTATTTGCAACACAATGCTATAAACAAATAGGTACATTAAATATTAAAATGAAAAAAACACCTTACAACTCTGAACGCTTATTTTATCAGGTATTAAATCCACGCCATGGAAGATCAAGTGTCAAAATTTGGATACATGGATATATAAAGCAAAGATCAAAATGAGGTTTGTGGCAATTCACTTAAATATAAGAACACTAAAAGATAATGTTAATGTATTTATTGCACAAGTTAATGACGTTTTGCGGTACCTATTTTAACGGAAATTAATACAAAAAACGAAACTATATGTAGGTATGTACAATATTCCAAACTTATCCTCGATACTAAAATCTACTCAGTGAAAATGGTTTAGAAAGTATAATATTAGATGTGACTCGGGATGAAATATTGAATGGAAAAAAATGTTAAATCGTGTATTGATCATATTGCAATACGTAACCGCTATAACACTGTATTGTCATCTATTGTAACTATCTTATTCTTATTCTATCGTGCGTCCAACACTTTTAACACACACTATTAACAATTTGACATATTTAACTCTTCACCACACTCCTTAAAATCCCACAGACACTCTCTCGATACCTTACAATAACAATAACTACAGATACCATCTAATACAACCACCACTCTATTAACTTCCTTTATACATACCTCAACCTAACCGATCTCTCCCCATCCTACCCCCTCCCTATTCCCCCCTAAATAATTTGTCTCTTGAAATGTAATTTTCATTAGTAAATATCTCGGAATTACTACACTTGTATACAATACCTATGTGGAAACCTGTAAATGGTTTAATTATTGTAACTCAATTATTATTATGCTGTTATTAATGTAAACTGTTGGTATCCCAAATAAAATAAAACTGTAGCGATGCTACGAGAGTTTTCTAGAACACTCGCCCATACAAAATGCATTGTAGCGGGAACGCTCTAGTCACAATGCGAGTGATCGGCGTCCTACTTACAGTTATGAAATTTTTTTTTTTTTTTTTTTTTTTTTTTTTTTTTTTTTTTTTTTTTTTTTTTTTTTTTTTTTTTTTTTTTTTTTTTTAAAGAAAGACAAACATTCCCGGGTTACGAATAACCTGACAATATTTGAAAATCTCCTACTGCCACCACAGTAAGCTGAAAATGTTGCTTGTGTTGTGATGGAGGACTTAGCCAGCCGAGGAATTGAGCACACTACGCCCGAGTGAGACCCAAGCGCGATGTCAACTCGGCCACCGACCGGTTGGCTGTTCTCGAATGCACTCGGGCGACTATATATACAATTACTATGGACTCCTTGGGATCTCATCAGCGCCCTGGCCCCAGCCATCGTTCCTGGGCAGCGCTTATCTCCCGCGCCTAGACCCTGCTACCACTTCGTCGGTCTGCGCCTCGGCCCCGCGGCATCTTCGCCAGCCTGCATCTCCCGCACATCTGCCGACAGGTCCATCGCACCTTCGGCTACCATGTTCGCCAGTGCGGAACACATCCACGAGTCCGGTCTCCATCAACGCGGCGTCGACTCACTGACATCGCCATCTACACCTGGAGTCATCATCATCATCATCGGTCCCAGTCATCTCGCAACTCAACTGATTCCAATAAACGCTGTAACACAACATGACATGCATCTTTCATTGTCTCCCCGCCAGATCCCCAAAGTGGTGATCCCGACGTGATGTGTTATTAATTGTTAAATATCCGACTATTATGTAACAGGAGTAGCAAGAGGTAATTGAAAAAGGTTAAAATAAAAAATTGAAATTATTGATAATAAAATGGTATATTCTAAGATAAAATTTGTAAATTGAGGAAACTTATTACAAACTGAAAGTCCTTCAGAACTCTACTATAGTATAAATGATGTTTTTAATAATATTTAATCATCTTTAAAAAAAGAAAATCATTTGAAATTAATCTTAGTCACAAAAATCGATGGGTTACAGAAGAAATTAATAACATGATTAAAAAACGAGATTTTCTTTACCGAAAATACAAACATTTCCCAAGCAACCCGGTAGTTCAATTAGAATATTCGAGATATAGAAGCAAAACAAACAAATTTATGAATGTTACAAAAAACACTTTCCACAAAAATGTTATAAATAGCTTTAACGGGACCTGAGGAACGAAATAAACAATCTAGTAGGAAAACCTAAACAAAATTTAGATAAAACAATCCTTTGACACAATTTTTTTATGTGATAAATTTGCCACAACATTTGTAAATGAAATACAAAACATAAGACACAATTGTAATACAAAATTCTTAAATCTTAGCATGAATACAACTCCTGCTAATATGTCAATGAGATTCCGAACTGTTTCACAAAAAGATGTAAATAAATAATGAATGATATGGATATTAAGGTGGGTCATTTAAAAAAAAAATGATAATTTTAGATTCTGTTAGTGATAAAAGGGTGCCAAAAGGGTTCAAACCGACGTGTTTAAAATTTTTTAAATTTCTGATACGATCTTCTTCCTCCGGATTCACTTCAAAGTTTTGAAAATTTTCATTTTTAGAGGTATTTTCTAGTGTGTATAAAAGTTACTACGAATCTTTTATACTATATTTTTTGTAATATTCTACGGCAAATATGGTACGTATTTACGAATTCATTTACAAAAAATCCGAGTTTTGATTATTAGTGGCTTGAGGTGAGGGCGGGGGAAGCACCGATTGCGCAACCGACGTCGGAGATTGGAGTCAGTATCGCTACGGCTCTTTAAGCGGTAGGTCACGTTGCACAAGTTTTCGCAATGGAACGTACTCGGAATGCGTTAAAAAGTCCCATATTTGGTGAAATTTGCGACGTTAAAGACAATGTTTTACCAACTTATTGTGATGTTATGAGGTTTTTTGAGTGGACCAGGCATCAAATAAAATTAAATCAAGAGACCAAACTAGAACCCAAATTTCAGTAATTAGAGTGTACTGTGACAGCACGAATTGAAGAAATATGGAGAAAGGCTTCTATTCCCATCGTTACACACTCGCGAGTAGCACGCATGTTGAGGTCATATCATTTTAAATGCAAAAACCTTCTTAAGTCACATCCTAAAATACCGGAGAAAAAAATGGAGGAATTCCGTCGCAGAAGTAAAGTGCTGTTTGATATTTCGTCTTGCAAATGCAAAGATTTCAGTACATGTGACTCTCCTAAAGATAAAAAAATACCTGTAAATGAACAGAGTTTTATTAGTGACCAACGTACTATACGAAAAATGATAATAGGAAATGTGGATACCGCTACAACAAAACGAATGAAAACTCGGTTGAAAAGAAAACTTCTGAAGCAAAAATCCTTGCGTACGTCTAAAAAGGAAAGCACAGGTAAGCCAACTACCTCTCTAATCGATATTTCCACGTCTTATGCATCAAATGAATCCGATTGCAATGATGTTTTCAAACCAAATGTTGTATCTCAAATGCCTCAGAAGCAGGCTGCGGTCACTATTGATTATTCTACACTGTCGAAAACTTGTGATAGATATGGAGTTTCGGATAGAGCAGCGGCAGCCATTGCATCAGCAGTTCTGTATGACATCAAGTCTAATATTCCAGTTATTGACAAAAGTAAACTTCGAAGAGAACGAAAAAAAACAAGGGAAAATATTAAGGCACAACACATAGTTTTACAAATACCCGCATTATATTTTGATGGCCGGAAAGATAAAACATTTATTATCAGGGAAAAAGGTGGAAGGCATTACACAGAACTAATCACTGAAGAGCATATTTCAATGATAAAAGAGCCAGACTCAATATTTTTTTTTTATTTTTTTTATTCAAATTCAATTTATTCAATAAACAAATTTACAATGTGTGATATACATATATATATTTCACTAGTAATAAGATAAGATATTATGATATGATTAATATTTATTATTTTTCAATGTTCTCCCATAAAAAGCAATTGCTTGTGTGTATGGGATGAGGTATTATTTGTTTAGTTTCTTAGATTTTTATTTAATTTTTTTTTAATTTTTAATTTTTTGTTTTTGTTTTTCTTTTATTTTATTTATTTATTTTTTTTTAAATTTAGTTTAGGTTTTCAGTATATTTTTTTAATTGTGTTTTGTATTCTTTGAAACTATCTAAGACAGTTAAAATACATTTAAATTAAAATAAAAACTATAGCAGACTTAAGATCATGCGACGACCAGTGTTTTTTGATATAGTGTCCTCTGCGTGCAGTTCTATCTTTTATAAGCATAAACTTTTTAATATAAGTGTGTTTGTTGGAAGTGACTTGCCAGGTAAGTATGTTTTGGTATCTTTTCTAAATAACAAATGTAGATCCTAGGAAATAAATTGTACAGCGCCCTTGAGGTGATTTTTCACAAAAACGGCGCTCTACAAATTATCCAATTATTATTATTATTATTATTATTATTATCATTTAGTGTTCTTATATTTTCTGGCAATTTATTGAAGAAATTTGTTCCTAAGTATTTGTAGTTTTGCTGACCCAAAGTTTTTTTACAAATCGGAATTGGTAACATGTATTTTTGCCTGAGATTTGCTATGTTTTTGAATGTTATATATTTGGGTTATATTGCACCAAACACTGGCACGTCGAAAGTTATAGAAAGAACAATTGTCGATTATTTTTTAAAGGAAGAAATACCATTTGAACCATTAATGGCTATTGGATGTGACGGAACGAACGTGAACGTTGGAAAACATGGAGGTATAATACGTTTGCTTGAAAAACGTTTGGATAAACCATTGCAATGGATAATTTGCTTGATTCACATGAACGAGTTACCATTTCGTCATTTGTTCACACATCTTGACGGTAAGACATCTGGACCTCAAACATATTCAGGGACAATAGGACTAGCTTTAGAAAACTGTGAAAAAAAGCCTATTGTTCATTTTCAGAAAATTGACGGAGAGTTGCCTGAATTATTAACTAAAGACCTAAGTACAGATCAGTTATATTTGTATAAAATCGTATCTGCAGTTACGGTGTGGGAATTACCTGAAGATTTAGGCCACAAATCTCCTGGAAAAATGTCTCATGCCAGATGGCTTACGCGTGCTAACCGAATTCTTCGTCTTTATGTTGCAACGGAAGCTCCTACAGAGAATCTTATTATTTTAGCAACGTACGTTGTTAAAGTTTATGCTCCGACTTGGTTCAGTATTAAAACTCATCCCACCTGTAAAGATGGAGCACGTCACCTATGGCAGCTAATTTCAGCGTCTAGATACTTATCCCCTGAACTAAAAACTATAATTGATCCAGTCATAGAAAGAAACAGTTACTTCACACACCCCGAAAATTTACTACTTGCAATGTTAACTGACCCTCACAAGCATATCCGGGAATTAGCTGCGCGTCGTGTTCTAAAAGCACGCAGTAAGAAACTAAGTAAAACAAGGCTGTTCCAACTTCCAAACATAAACCTCGATGCATCATATTACTACGACCTTATTAATTGTCAGCAAAATGTAACCGAACTCGCAATACTGAAGAATATATCGGATGAAGAACTTCAATTAATTGTAGCATTGAAGGTTACACCCACCCTGTCCCACCCCGGTATAGGTGACTTATGGTCACCCCTTCGGAGCTCTCGCATGAATCTAATTTTTTTGAATAAACGGCTCTACAAAGTACAAAATGAAGCTAGACCTTCAATGTCCCCGCATACGGTGTTAGGAAGCGGTAATGCGAGCGCTTACAGGTACTAGTCTAAGAACAACACAGAACAATAAACATCAAACAATCAGGTAAAAAGTGTCAGGCAAATAGTTGGTGGAGGGAACCCACACTCCAGTACCTGTAAACACAAAGAAGAAATAAGTGACATAATAGAGTGACGGGGGAGTTTCGCCGAACCACGACTGGCAGTCCTGTTGAGAGATTGGTGGTGGTTGGGGCGACTGGCGCAGGTCAGGACTTCCACACCCCTTAGCCAACCACCCGGTGGAGCCCTGAAGATAAGTATGGGAAAAAGAGGGATAAACCCTAAAGAACCTAGGGGAAAGAAGCGTCAGGAGGTCGGAGGCAGGGTGGAGGTTACCCCAACCCGCACAGTCACCCTTCTGACCACCAACGCTCCTCAGGGGTGGCGCAGGTGATTGGCGGAGTCCCCCGGTAAAAAAAGGAAATAAAAGAAGCTCCAGCAAGGTATGCGGGGACGAGGCCCGTTGTCCAACCCCTATTGGGGAGAAGTAAACAATACAAGACAAACAACGGAGTTCAGTTCTAGCCTGTAAACTCGTTGCCGTTACTGAAAAAAGGAAAAAAAAATACATATAAAAGAAGAGAAAAGAAAAGAGAAAAGGAAAACAATAAACAATCCAAAAGTGCCAAAAAAACAAAGTTGAAAGTGTAAAAATAAAATCTGCATAGTCTGTAAAGAGGACAGCATGTGAAGTATAAGATAACAAAAAAAGTAAAACATAAGAAAAGAAAACTGAAAATAAGAAGAAAAATAAGAGACAAGTTATTTAAAAGAAATGTAAACGAAAGAAAAATCATCTGCAGCAGCTGGTACAGTAAGGAAAGAAAAATAATAAAAATAAGAAGAACAGAATAGCATAAACAATAATCGGAGATTTGTAAAAGAATTAGTCATGGAGCAGGAGCAATACACCAGGGGTTCTCAGTTATCACGCTAGTCAGCGACTCTAAGCTCAGACCATCTCTCAACCCAGATCCTAGTAAACTTCCTCAGACATTCGAAATTAACTCTGTTAGATACAAGATCGGTGTTCCACACCGGTCTAATGGGGACATTCAGACCGTCTATCATTTCGTCTCTGGCATCCTTCAAGATCTCACAGTGCCACAGAATGTGCTCGGCCGACTGGTAAGTATTGCCACAAGCGCAATTGGGATGGGTAGACAGGGCAAGGCTGTGAAGCCTCCCCCTGAATTCCCCATGTCCTGAGAGGAGCTGCGTCATGTGATGGTCCAGTTTGAGGAAGGCCCCTTCCATTCTGAGTTTAACTGATGGGAAGAAGGAAAAGGTCCATCTTCCCATGCTCGACCTATCCCAACGGACCTGCCACTCTTTAAGCGAAAGGTCCCTCATCGTCCGAAGCAGTCCAGGGAGAGTTCCCGGTCCACCTGGTGTCAGAACGACACCAAGATGGGTTGCCGGGGATCCTCTGGAAAGTCTCTGCTTGGTTAAGACTTCCCTAATCTCCAGATCGATTGGCAAAATGCCGGCCAAAACTGGCAAAGCGTCCGAAGCAACAGTACGGTATGCGCCAGATAGTGCCAGCAAAGAAGTTCGCTGGCCCCTAGTAAGAGCGAGGAGTATAAGGCAGTTATCCAGGCGGTGCTCCCAAACAGAGGCAGCATACGAAACTTGCGCAACGTATACGCCCCTGTACAGAGCACGTAGTGCCGGACTGCGTAGTCCCCATTCAGCGGTGGAGAGTCTCCTCAGCTTTAGGAACAGCGCCTGAGCCTTGCTTGAAACATCTTTAACATGAGCCAGAAATGAGGACGATCGATCGAGTGTTACACCTAGGTACTTGACCGTGTCTGCAAATTTGATGTTGGTGTCTCCCATCCGGATGGTAGGGTTTCTTGTTCTACTGAGAGAGCCCTTCATCAGGAGACCCTTTGTCTTGTGGGGAGCGAAGGTCATCTTATTCCTCTCCCCCCATTTAAGGAGGGTGTTCAAACCATCACCAGCCTTTTCTTCAATTTCCTTTCTGCTGTTCCCCGAGACAAGATACATTTTATCATCCGCGTAGTCGATCATGATACATCCTTCAGGCAAGGGTAACCTAGAGGAGTCGTCAAAGTCAATATTCCAAAATTCAGGTCCCAGAACGGAGCCCTGAGGACAGCCCATATTTACTTCGCGTTCTATAGTAAAATCACCATGGGATATCGAGACAGTTCGTCCCGATAGGTAGTTGTCAACCGATTTAAACAGGCGTTTTGGACAATTCCTACTTTTAACCTTTGTGCGTATCATGTCCCACCACGCGAAGTCGAAGGCACCAGTTATATCTAAGAAGATTGCTACAACATACCTCTTTGTACAGACCTTCACCCAGTTAAGCGCAAACGAAATGGCGTGCACAGTGGATTTACCCGGGACGAAACCAAATTGAAGTTCACTGGGCGGTGATAGTGTACTGCGAAGACGCTGCCGAATAAGTAATTCCAGGATCTTACCGAGGACTGGGAGTAAGGTTATCGGGCGATAAGCCTTTACATCGGTGAGTGGTTTGCCGTTCCCTTTAGGTATAATCCTGAGCACGCCCCTCTTCCATTCAGAAGGGAAAATTCCTCTTCTCAGGCACGATTCCATCACTTGAAAGAGCTCCTCTTTAGCGTGGACCCAGACATGCTTCACTATTTCGCCGTTGAGTCTGTCATGCCCTGGTGCCTTCTTTGGACCCAAACCCTTAATTATAGCACCTATTTCAGCTCTAGTGACGGGAGTGATTCTATCCTCTTGGGCGAGGTCTCTAGGTGGAAGCCGTGCTAGATTTCTAATCTGTTTTTGGTGGTCACTTTCCCCAATTACTGACTCTACAGGGACTAACTTGCCCAAAAGTGTGTTGAGAGTAGAGGCCACGTCCACAGTCTCAGCGTCCCTCCCATCAATATTCCCAATTAAACTTGACAAAAACCGATCCGATCCCTTGCCGGATTTTTCAATTGCGCTGTGGATTTCCCACGGGTTGGCGTTGCCCACATCTTTAACCCAATTATGCCAGACAGCTCGTTTCGCAAGGAGAACCGCATGTTTGAAAGTTGCCCTGGATCTCCTGAGAGCGGCCTGAAGGGCAGCTGTCTCCTCCTCCGTACAGCTTCCCCTCCTGGACAGTACCAAGGCCCTATAGGCTCCTTTGTAGGCCCCCTTTAGCGAAGTCAGCTCAGGTGACCACCACGGCGTTCTAATTTTCGTCTTTGGGTTTGATCTACCCAGAGAGGAATCAGCCGCAGATACAACGGCAGAATTGAAAAAGTTCCCCAAATTGTCCGGATCATTAGCTGCTACGTGATGAAAATCCCTTAATGTATCTCGTAGCGCCTCCCCAAAGTTATCCCAATTCGCCCTGGAGGTGTTGAAATTCCAGGAGGATCTCGGAGTTTCAGTTTTCTTAACACCTATTGTAAATGTGATTAATCTATGATCCGAAACTATTGCGCATTCATGGACCCTCCATTTAGATATCCTGGCCGCAACTGATCCAGAGCAAAGAGTTAGATCAATGTTGCTCTCTCCTAGTGTGTTTGAAAAGGTAAAGAACGAACTCTGTTCGTTAATGATACAAAGGCCTTGCGCAGCAATCAGGTCTTCGACGGCGTCAGTCCGTGATCGTACTGAATGGGTTTTAGTATTGTCAAACCAAAGAGGAGAGCGAGCGTTAAAGTCCCCTCCGATAACTACGTTACGACCTTTAAGCGCGTTTAGGGCGCGCGTCAGACTCAGGATATGTGGTCCTACCGGGTTCCCCCATTTAAAATAGACTGAGATCAGATAGATCTCAGTATCAGCAAATTTACAATGCTCTAAAGTGTGCGGTGAAGAAAAATGAAGACAATGTTGGTGGTTCTTATTCGAAGTATGATACAGTTAAAAGTGACCGAGTAGGATAGGGTCCCATTAGCGCAGTTGGTAGAGCATTGTCCCGGAAAGACAAGGGTCCTGGGTTCGAGTCCCAGATGTGACCGTTTCCTTTTCTGATTTTTCTGTTTCAGATTTTCGTTTAAAAAATCACTAATATTGTCTTCAATATTTAAATATTACAATTTGAGGTTTTACTCAATAAAAGTTATTCCGAAAAATAATAATTCATTTCTAGACTTGTAGAAAAAGTCAATAGATGTCGCACATTAAAAATAAAAACAATAAGATAGGTTTATCTAAAAGACGCTGTCTAAGATTGCATTTAGTTCGGGTTGAATCTTGCGATCATACATAAAGATAGTTGCCAATAAAAATGTGCGGTGAAGAAAAATGAAGACAATGTTGGTGGTTCTTATTCGAAGTATGATACAGTTAAAAGTGACCGAGTAGGATAGGGTCCCATTAGCTCAGTTGGTAGAGCACTGTCCCGGAAAGACAAGGGTCCTGGGTTCGAGTCCCAGATGTGACCGTTTCCTTTTCTGATTTTTCTGTTTCAGATTTTTGTTTAAAAAATCACTAATATTGTCTTCAATATTTAAAAAAAGTTTTAATTGTGTAACGTACTCCCCATACGTAATAGCGTAGATTACCAATTAAAGCTGGATGAATTCTGGAACACAGAATCCAAAAAACCTATTAACCACAATAACCCTACTAGACATAGAGAAGTCCAAATGTTTATAATTAATAAATTAGAAAATGTTTACGGAGAAAGAACAAAGCGGCATAAAATCCCCGAAATATTAAATGCATTACAGTTTACATTTAATCACTTTGTCCATAAGTATTATATAGTAAAATATAACAAATTATATTATATAATTCAAGTAAACAGTTTGCCAAATGTAGTAAAAGGTTGTAAATGTTACATTTATAAAAGATTACACCAGAGTTGTGCCCCGACAAACTCCATCGTGTATAGATTATTTTTGGACACAGGATGGCGAAATTACAAAAATAACACCTATCATTCGGAAAACTAGCTTACAATAACTTAACTGCAATACAACAGAACGACATTAACACATTAAACATTGAACTTCTGGAAAAAAAATAAATTACAGGACTGGAGGGAAACCTCAAGTACCGAAGATGCGAAAAAGCTTCTATCACTTTCCAAAACACACTTTGCGACTACAGATTAAATGCGACATAACTAAAAATGTCAAACTCAAATGAAAACATAGAAAACTTATTTTTCTATGTTAGGTTAGGTTTTGTTTGTTTGTAAAGAACTGTTTATAATTACTATAATATTAATAGCCGAAAGTTTAAAAACTTTTTACATAAATTACTTAAAACTGTTTGGCACCAATGTACGGCATACAAGTTCCATGTACCTACTGTGCCACCTTAGCTACCAGCTGAATAAACCACCGTAACAATAAAAATTGACTCCAGTGTTCAGTGTAATTCGCCAGACTTGAAACATGAATTCTAATTTTGATTTATTTGTACAAAATTGCTGCAAAATAATGTACCTACCAATTTAATCAAGCACATATAGATTTCCATAATAAAAATAATCCTTTCATATTTGCTTACTCTATAGTACTATGTTTAATTTTATATATTTTATAACTACATACTTTTTATATTCTTTTTTTATGTATTTATTTTACTTTAGGGAAATCAACAGTTTACAATATGGTTCATTAATACATATGTAATTTACCTAACTGAGAAACCAAAAACCGACCACCATAACACGGGCATGTGCCTAGCATGGTGGTCGAAAAATTCCTCAATACATGTAACTAATAATTTCATTAAATAAAGAAACTTAAAAAAATGATGTAGAAGACTTATTAAAAAATTAGAACAAGTTATCTATCTAAACGACAAGAACATCATTATGAATTGACCATATCCTCCATTAATCTAGCATCCCCACGACTACAAATCGCAGAGCATGCACCACCACATCAATCCCGCAGCAACATAGTGTAAAACATACCTTGGTCACGTGCAATCAGTAAGATCAACTAATCAAGGACAAAACTTACTACATAACATTTACACTAACGGACAAAACCTTTCAACAATAAATTCGAAAATTAATATTTATACCTCATGTGAAAATTATTCAAACGATTGCAACCCACGAAAATGCTGAAAACTGACAATTTTTTTTTATATTTAGGGATAATAATAGATCATTGGATTCATTAGATTAATTCGATGGATACAGCATATTGGACAGACTATTATAAGAATACGTAAGCTTTACTACAATTTCCTCAAACTGAGAAATATTCTTCTAAAACCAATGCTGCAAAAGGTTAACTATGCACTAGCCCAAACAATTCTCCAGTACAAAATAATAGGCTGAGAAGGAGCTTATAAAACTAACTTAGCCTGGAAGTAGTCCAAAGAACACACATTCAAATAATTCTCAAAAAACCATCAGATTATTCGACTTATTCCAGAATTATGGTTAGAGTATATGAAATTATTCCAAGAATTTTAAGTTTTTAAATTAAATAGAATCTATCAAAAATGCATTACTTCAAATCCACAAAGACAAACTAAAAAGAGAGTAATGAGCGCCAGACCGAAAAAAACGGGACAAATAATAATCCCGTAACTCAATATAACAACGGCACAATACCATTAAACATACTCAGCTATTAAATGTTTTAACGAATTGCGTAAAAAAAAGTACGTATGGTAGTATTCCTAAAATTAATAAACGTTAAGAACTTAAGACGATACTTAATTAGCAAACACGAGTTATTTTCAATTAAGGAGTTATTAATTAACAGCTTGGAATAGTATACATTATATACCTGTGGGTAATAATTTTATTTGTCCCTTTGTATATCATGCTCAGTTGCAGTGGGCACAAAAAAACGGTTTTTCTCCACTGTGGGTCAGCAAGTGTTGTTTTAGATGTCCCTTTGTTGAATATAAATAGTTACAGTCGTTACATGAAAAGGGTATATATCCACAGTGGTAAACATGTGAGTTGTTATACTAATAATAATATTTGGCTAATTTATATAGCGCCGTTTTCGTGAGAAATCACCTCAAGGGCGCTGAAGACTACCCTTTGTATAACACCGTGAGTATACATGTGAATTTTTAGATTTGTCTTTGAAGCACATGTATAGTTGCAGTCGGCACATGAAAAAGGGTTTTTCTCCACTGTGGGTCAGCAAGTGACGTCTTAGATTACTCTTTGTTAAGCATGAATAGTTGCAGTCGGGACATAAAAAAGGTTTTTCTCCACTGTGTGCACGCTTGTGCATATTTAGATTCCCCTTTGAACGACAAAGATAGTTGCAAATGGGACATGAAAAAGGTTTTTCTCCACTGTGAGTAAGCATGTGACTTTTTAGATTACTCGTTGTTGAACATGAATAGTTGCAGTCGGGATATGAAAAAGGTTTTTTTTCCACTGTGTGTACGAATGTGCATTTTTAGATTACCTTTTGAACGACAAAGATAGTTGCAAATGGGACACATAAAAGGTTTTCTCCACTGTGAGTAAGCATGTGACTTTTCAGACCCCCCTTTGTAGCACATGTATATTTGCAGTCGGCACATGAAAAAGGTTTTTCTCCACTGTGAGAAAACATGTGCATTTTTAAATATCTCTTTGAAGCACATGTATATTTGCAGTCGGCACATGAAAAAGGGTTTTTCTCCACTGTGGGTCAGCAAGTGACGTCTTAGATTACTCTTTGTTAAGCATGAATAGTTGCAGTCAGGACATAAAAAAGGTTTTTCTCCACTGTGTGCACGCTTGTGCATATTTAGATTCCCCTTTGAACGACAAAGATAGTTGCAAATGGGACATGAAAAAGGTTTTTCTCCACTGTGAGTAAGCATGTGACTTTTTAGATTACTCGTTGTTGAACATGAATAGTTGCAGTCGGGATATGAAAAAGGTTTTTTTTCCACTGTGTGTACGAATGTGCATTTTTAGATTACCTTTTGAACGACAAAGATAGTTGCAAATGGGACACATAAAAGGTTTTCTCCACTGTGAGTAAGCATGTGACTTTTCAGACCCCCCTTTGTAGCACATGTATATTTGCAGTCGGCACATGAAAAAGGTTTTTCTCCACTGTGGGTCATCAAGTGACGTTTTAGATTATACTTTGTTGAACATGAATAGTTGCAGTCGGGACATGAAAAAGATTTTTCTACACTGTGAGAAAACATGTGCATTTTTAAATATCTCTTTGAAGCACATGTATATTTGCAGTCGGCACATGAAAAAGGTTTTTCTCCACTGTGGATCACCAAGTGACGTTTTAGACTTGCCTTTGTTGAATATGAATAGTTGCCGTCGAGACACATAAAAGGTTTTTCTCCACTGTGAGTAAGCATGTGACTTTTCAGACCCCCCTTTGTAGCACATGTATATTAGCAGTCGGCACATAAAAAAGGTTTTTCTCCACTGTGGGTCAACAAGTGATGTTTTAGATTTCCCTTTGTTGAATATGAAAAGTTGGAGTCGGGACATGAAAAAGGTTTTACTCCACTGTGGATCATCAAGTGACGTTTTAGACTTGCCTTTGTTGAACATGAATAGTTGCAGTCGGGACACATAAAAGGTTTTTCTCCACTGTGAGTAAGCATGTGACTTTTCAGACCCCCCTTTGTAGCACATGTATATTTGCAGTCGGCACATGAAAAAGGTTTTTCTCCACTGTGGGTCACCAAGTGACGTTTTAGATTATACTTTGTTGAACATGAATAGTTGCAGTCGGGACATGAAAAAGGTTTTTCTACACTGTGAGAAAACATGTGCATTTTTAAATATCTCTTTGAAGCACATGTATATTTGCAGTCGGCACATGAAAAAGGTTTTTCTCCCCTGTGAGTAAGCATGTGACTTTTTAGATACCCCTTTGTAGCACATAGATAGTTGCAGTCGGGACATGAAAAAGGTTTTTCTCCACTGTGAGTAAGCATGTGACTTTTCAGACCCCCCTTTGTAGCAAATGTATATTTGCAGTCGGCACATGAAAAAGGTTTTTCTCCACTGTGGGTCATCAAGTGACGTTTTAGATTATACTTTGTTGAACATGAATAGTTGCAGTCGGGACATGAAAAAGGTTTTTCTACACTGTGAGAAAACATGTGCATTTTTAAATATCTCTTTGAAGCACATGTATATTTGCAGTCGGCACATGAAAAAGGTTTTTCTCCACTGTGAGTAAGCATGTGACTTTTTAGATACCCCTTTGTAGCACATAGATAGTAGCAGTCGGGACATGAAAAAGGTTTTTCTCCACTGTGAGTTAGCATGTGACTTTTCAGACCCCCCTTTGTAGCACATGTATATTTGCAGTCGGCACATGAAAAAGGTTTTTCTCCACTGTGGATCATCAAGTGACGTTTTAGATTTGCCTTTGTTGAACATGAATAGTTGCAGTCGAGACACATAAAAGGTTTTTCTCCACTGTGAGTAAGCATGTGACTTTTCAGACCCCCCTTTGTAGCACATGTATATTTGCAGTCGGCACATGAAAAAGGTTTTTCTTCACTGTGGGTCAACAAGTGATGTTTTAGATTTCCCTTTGTTGAATATGAAAAGTTGGAGTCGGGACATGAAAAAGGTTTTACTCTACAGTGGGTGCTCAGGTGCATTTCTAATGCTGACTTGAGAGAGCAGGTATAAATGCAACGGGAACAACAAAATCTTTTATCCCCAGGATGCTTCTTCACGTCTGATAAGCCTGAAAAAGATTATGAATAAATCTCTTGAGAACGGTAAATTCATAAAAACGCATAAATTAGGAGAGCACGAATTGTTGACATTAACAAAACAAAGTCGCTTTTACCTGCTGTGTGGGAAATTTTTTCGGAACGCTCTAAGCATTCCTTTTTAACATCCGGAAGGTCTATGTCAATATCTGAGTAAGTAATTCCCCTTCCACACTCTTCTCGGTGTTCAGGTTCTATCTTGATAGTAATAGTCTCCACATTAATGCTACCTGGAGAAACAAAACAGCAATATGTACGTTGACATGCAAATACGAATAACCTATTACATTAAAAATTACGGCCTTCCTTCTCCGAAAGCAGTTTTAAGAAAACATATTGTTTTTATTAACATATATATAAATCTGGTAAAAGCGGAATCTAAGACGGGGGGCTTATTAAATAATTAAAAAAGGACCACAGATGTCCGCTAAAGGACTGAGATGCTTTAAGAAGTAAAACATAAAACAGAAGTAAAACACGAGCTCATGGAGCTCAACTTATGGAGAAATAGAATAATAACGAAAAAAATTATTTATAAGTCTGCATATTGTTATCATTTATAATGTTAAATAATAAAAAAAAAATAAAAAAATTTTGTCATTTTCCTGCACTCCTTTAGAATGGATATTTGTTGGTTTAATATATTGTCAGTGAAATAATGTTTTTGTGCATCAAGTACACATATTTTAATGGACATGCATAACTTAAATCATGTAAAGTAAAGGTTTTAACTTTATAAATTGAAATTTTGTCATCATTTTAAGTGCAGTTTGACAGTTTACTGTGAAGATACATTTTACATTAAAGTAAAAAAAGGGATAACTTATCAACGACAAGAGAGGATATTTATTGTTTTTGTGTTAAATTCGTATCTCCGTTTAATTTAAAAAAAAATTTAATTTAAAATATAATTATTAAGTTCTGCAAGCACTTTTTCAAAATTCGCAGAACATCTTTTAGTAAATAATCACGTCCCGCTTGGCATAAATAATCTTAAACCCTTACATATAGAAAGAATGGGCCTCAGATTAAATTTACTTCAACAATTAGAAATCAATAAAAGAACCAATATAACATTAATTAATAAAGTAAGGAAAATTATTTATTCCACGCTTCTAAGTATGTTCACAAAACCTAAACAATATAACACATTTAAATAAATTAATAACTGCTTCATCATTATTAAACAATTAAGATAACATTAATGTGGGAAAACAGACTTCAAAATACCCCCACAGAATTTGAAATCACAATTATTTTATCAGTAAATCAGTTTAACCGGTAATAAATCATTTTAAATTCGGAGGGAGTAAAATAGAATCATATTAATACGTTGTCTAAACGTGGCTAAAACCACAGTTTGAAAATGGACTTGTAAACCGAAACAGCTGTAACAATAAAAAAACCAAAAAAATACTTGCAGAAATTAATAATTATATTATTAAATTTGATTTTTATTAAATTTTAAAAAAGACAAGAGAGGACGCCGTAAAGAATGATATATGTGGTGTCTGCGAATCATTCCGAAACGGGAAATTTACTAAATAGTACATCTTACTGGTTGTCGGAGTACTCTCCGCATACTGCAAATATTCCTTCTTCACATCCGGGAGGTTGATATCTATACATTTATACGGCATTCCAGCTCCACGCTCTTCCTGGAACCCTGGATCCTCCTTGATGGAAACACTCTCTGGGTTCGGAAGATCCATGGCCTTCTTTTACTTGGTCCCAGATTAAAATAAATCACACCTGAAACAGAATATTAAATAACTGATCCTATCAAAGATGTCAAATATTTAAGTTTTGTCAGTCATACGACTAAGTTAAAGTGTTATCGCATAAAGCAAACAATGCTTGCATGTGTCCCCTTGACTATGTAATATGAATTTACTGCTCATGGTGATTTAAATACGAACTAGAATTATGTTTGCAATTCATAACCGTGCGGGAAAAACATATGCATGATAAAAATAGGATTAAAATGTATTATATCTTACGGCCGCTTTTACCAATAAAACAATAGAAGAGAGACCGCTCAGTTCCAATAGAGAACTACATCCAATGTTGACTTCACAAATACACAAACTTGACTGGCAGTAAATATAATTATCTCGATTCACAAAATGAGTTATTATCGTGACAGTACACGTTTTGTACAAGTTAAGAACTGTTAAATTTAGTATGGTGTACATTTGAGTGAATCGAACCAGTTTCTTCAATGTCATCTGACACAAAGATACCCTCAGTATCACTCTGGATTTTCATTCAGAACAGGAAAGATGCTTTAAATGGCTTTGGCCGTATTTTATGACCAGATATGGTATTCATAACTAAATGCTCAACATTGGTTTCTATTTCTAGGTTTAGAGTAAATTAAACTATAGGTATTGACAATAAGCAAACGCGAGAAAAAATATGTGATGTAATTAACTTATACGAAAAAGTAAGAAATTACTGTTCAGTGTAAAGAGTTAAACTTACTAATCGCTCGGTTGGCATTTGTGACGGCAGCTGTAAATTTACAATGAACAAACACATGTACCGTGTAAACTTAGTTGCTGTTGGGTAACTCAGTATATTATATCGTGAATGTTGCTAAATGTGACATATTCCAAAAATAAACATGCACCAATTAGGGGGCTAGGTCTTACTTGGTCAATATAACGTGAACCTACTTACATACAAGGAGACCATTGAAACTTGAAGAAGAAACGTCACCAGAAAAGTAGAACTGCAAGAATGGGATTAACTTCGGTACATAAATGTGATGGTCACTGAAGTGACAGAAAACGGTGTTAATGGAACACAAATATTTTACAGTTAATACAATATTACTTCAGATAAGCAGAGTAACAATGGTATTGTTGAACGATGCAAGATGCAAGACGCGAAACTTAGATATACCACTCACTAGATCGATATCATAAATAAACCCATAAATCAACTATCTATTGATTGACAATGCGACCCTCTTTCCATAGAATTGGTTTGGTCGAGTGTTTAACCTTAGATCTGGCAAATTTTAAAACACCGTGCATTGGTGACGTCACACTACACCATCGACAAAGGACGGAGGAAATTTTAAAAAAGACGCAACTATAGACAATATAATTCTGCTTCGGAACCTACCTAGAACCCAATTCATTAGCCTAAAACATAAGTAAGAAACACAAGGCCATCCTACAAAGATCTGTCCTTAGACTCCTAAGAAAGAAAATGAGCTTTAAAGTATCTTTCTTTACAGCTCATTTTTTTTTAGGACAGCATTTTATAAAAAGCTGAAAAACAAAATATTATAAAATATAAAAATGAAATACAATAATAAAAGCAAAAAACACATAAAGAAGGTAAATCAAGAAGTACTGTATCAATATATAACCAGCCTTTGGAAATAATAGTTTTATTCTTTCAACATCCAAAGCCATTGAATAAAATAGTGTCAACAAGGCAGTCAACCAACAACTGTGTTAGTTGTATTGGATTCTAATTACTTTATTATTATACCGAAATGAGACCCACAGACTTATGCATATTGAGATAAGATTGGAAAATCAATTAATTCAAATTTTCCTAATCTCCAACACCATTCCCGAAATTGACTTAGTCATCCTTTTACACAACACGTTTTAAGAACTTTATCGGTAGGCATTTATAGTTTCGCACAACCAGATATTGGAAAATAAATGTTTGCACAATGTTATGGTAACAAAAACTGATAATGGCGTCCGTCAGACATTTTTACAATTTTTCCAGGAAGCAAAAATGACGGGGAGCACGCGTCGGCCACCTAGCGGCAAGAACACGCATTACACAGTTTGCGAAGCGGGCGAAGCCTCTCTTTCTGGTACACGGGTCTTATGGTAGAGTGAGCGAGAAACAAAATAAATTTGCATAATTGACGTCACATACACAGATTTTTTCCATATCTACGGTTTGTGTTGAGGTTTGGTTTGGAAGCGGAATTATACTCCCCTGCGTCAAGTGATGCAAAATATCCGCGGCGCCGAGCACTGGACATTGAAGTCAAGCTAACACTTTATTTTTAGCATTTTACACACGTTTGTTTAAAAAAAAATATTTAAAATAACTCTTATGCATTTATAATAAATACAATAATTAATTCTTCAATGATTGAAATATTGAAAGTTTTTACTTTGACGTAATTTTATTGT